>OX101783.1:28901300-28991901 GCA_944452715.1 Ophion slaviceki
GCAGTCGGGAAAATTGCTGCTTGATGAGAAGTGATCGGTAGTATGATGGTTCGTCTTTTTAAGCCGTGGTTTGCAATATTGATGATGAAGGGATAACAATTATGCGGAAATATTGAACGTTTTAATGGTGGAAAAAAAGGAGGCAATGATACTTTATAATAATGTATAGATTCTCTCAATAATACTTGATATTCCGTTCGAGGGCCGGGTTAAGATTCCGAACTTTGAATGATCAGAACGCTCAAAACTCCGAAAGAATACTACCCCGAAAGATCAAAACTGCGAAAGAATTTTACACGAAAGAGGAAAATTCTGAAAATATGAACGCCATCAAAATTATTCGGCTATGGAAGTTTTAAAAGTTTCAAAATTTTCAATAAATTGACGAATAATTTCAAGAATTTTTTTTTTTAATTAAGAAGTGATTTTACGTAAATTTAGAAATTTGTCTGGACAATGTTATACGTTCTACATAATTGACAGTCAACTGTGTAGACTTTCGCTGGCATAATCTTGACGAACTTTGTAATTTCGGAACATTGAAATTAGGAATTTTAAACCGTCGAAGCATTCAAAGTTCGGAATTTCAACCCGGCCCCTCTGTTCGGTATATTTTAATGAGCTATGGATTAAAAATTGATGCTTACTTCGCAAGCCTGTCTGTCTCTCTCTTTGTCTCACTCGTCACTTTTCATTTTTCTTGTTCTTCAATCAAGTATACCGCTTTCAAGCTTGATCCAACACTCCCATTTCTATAGGGACGCAAGGGCAAGCATTAACGAAGTTTCGCCAACTCACTCTGCCAGATTAATTGCAAATGGTAAAAATGAATGTCTAAGGTTGTTCAGAATTCTTCTTCAAGAGAGCGGACCAGTGGAGTATCTGTAAAAGCTCAATAATTACGGGCCTCAATTGTCTTCTATGTCTGTGAAAATAATCTGTGAAGAATCTGTGAAAATAACTCCGGGCCTCAATAACAATTGAGGCCACTAGTTATCACAGATTGTTATTAAGGCCCGTAATTATTGGGTTTTCGCAGATTCTCCGCGACTCTGTTCACTCCGGATGTCATACTGCAATTATCGTGATTTTTAACTATGACGTACCTCGCCGTAAATCATACGGAGAAAAGAAGAAACCCGGAGGCTTCTCAGAAGATTGTTCCTTACAATTTACAATGTCAAGAAAATATCCCATCGTAAATAACAAAGTACTTGTTCAAAAAAACTCCTCTCTGGAAAATCCATTGGCAGATGAATTCCTACATAAGTTGATTTTCAATTTTCGTGTCCGGACGGTAGAACTCACTTGTCCTGCATGATCCCAAAAACCCGAAAATTCCATCCAAACAATATGACAGATTCGGTGTACTCACCTCCCACGACGATAAAGTCGTAGTAATATCCCGCTGGATTGACAGGTTGGACACGTTCGCACAGCTGAGCCACCTCTTTCTTCCCGCGTATAAATGTGTCGAGAAGCGTCATGAACACGAGGAACTGCGATCCTTGACATGACTGAGCGAGGCTCGGCCCCAAAAAGGGCTCGGGACATTCGGGCGTAACTGATGCAGAGTACGACATTCTGAAAACTACCCACCGTAAAATATACGCCAAATAACAATCGTACACCCAATAGCTGCCACTTTGAGAATTAACCATAAACGCCGATACAATGTGATTTTCCCGTAAATAAACATGTATTGCAATTCTGCGGGTGCACGTTTTTTTAATTGTTTTTATGGACGGCCAACAAAGAGGTGGAGAATCGTTGAGCTATTAATTTCATAAAAGTGTTGTTTGCTCAATAACGCAGGAATCAATTTAAAACACGTATTATCTCATTCAGAAGAGAAGTATTATATTTTTTGTTGAATGCTGCAACCACACCAATGTTCGTTTTTTTTTTTTTTTCATTTTTCTACACATCTGTCATACAGAGAGACAAGTTGATTGCAGCACATTTATTTCCATTGATTGTTACGCGATGATGAATTCTGATGATTCAATTTGAAGCTCGCACATTATTACTCAAATAACCGATGCTGTTTATCACAAGCGCGTTAAATCTACATACACACACACACTATATATATATATATATATATATATATATATATATATATATATATACACACATACATACATACATACACATACACATATGTATACAAGATGGACCATTTAACGTGACCGACCACCCCAAATATCTCCGTTGCGTTTAAAGTAAAGAAAAAAATGTTAGGATGTAGTTTGATTGATTTCGAAGAGCTGGTACAGTGGTGGAAAATTCTTTTTTTTCAAGGTCATAGTTTATAGGTGTTTTACACCTATAATATCATGACCTTGAAATGATTTTTCACCAAAACATTTTGGTGGCAAAATGAATTTGTCACCACTGTATTAGCCCTTTGAAATCAATCAAATTACCTCCTGACATTTTTTCGTCACTCTAATGGGAACGGAGATATTTGGGGTGCTCACGTTAAATGATCCACCCTGTATATATATATATATATATATATATATATATATATATATATATATATATATATACACGCACACATATGTTTAATATGATCATGTTCTTCTGACTTTCAAGATCAAGATCAATGAAACTACAGATAATTCCAAAGTTAGCGGTGAGAATTTAAGGTGTGGTTATTGAATCTATCGGCTAATCACATATAATAAAACGATGAAGCTGCACTAGTACCGCACACTCACTTTAACGCCCAGTGCAGGTGAAAACGACCTCAGACTCGTTCAGATACACTGCAGTACCGTTCACCGCGTCCAGCCACTTTATAAATGAATTATTTCTCCCACCGTGACACCTCGCGTGCATACCCCGGTCTTATCTCCGAGTTTCTCAGCATATTGCTCATCGATTTCCTTTTCCATGCGCTGATCTGTTAAGTGCAATGTCTGCACAGCAGAGCTGTTTCGATTATCGTAATAATTTGTTATCTATTGTCTAAGTTTTTTTCTCGTATATTTTCTCGAGTTCGCAGTCGACAATATGTAAGTCGTAAAATGCGAGAAAGACCCCAGGAGCTTTTTTCTTGCCGCACTGTTAAAATAAACAAATATAAGGCCGCATCGTCGCCTACACCGAAATATTTCGATTGCAGTGCTATTTAAGGAGGTCGGAGGATAAGCCACAATCGAAGATTGAATTTCGAAAAAAATATATGTTATTGTCCTGATTGTACTGAGACTTGAGGAATTTTTTGGAATTATTTATTTGCCAAATACTAGAGATAAAAAATAGTTCAATGTATGTAATTTTACGTGGGGTTAGATGGGCAAGACGTTTACGATACGGGTGATGTAATTTTTTTGGCTGTTTAGCACCAAGTAAGGCATTTCTAAAAACGAATTAACGCAAACTAAAGCTTTGTAAACATAATTTAAAAAAAACCCATATATATTCAATATTGAACCATGAAGGTTTGATGAAAAACTACGAATCTTGGCTAGCGAATGAAGAGCATTGCTGCCAAACTCAATGTCCGCGAAGTTGCCGAATTTCGACAACACTTAATGTCAATTAATCGTAACAACGAATAATTTAGTGACAAATATAAATAGGCATAATCATAAATTACTCAAAATTTCAATCTGAGTTGTATAAAACATTCGCTGACGCAGTTTTTTCATAATAATAATCGATAATGTTATACTTTTTCAAGTTTGTAGTAACACAAAAGTTTTTTCTTATTTACGTAACGAAAATATAAAAATGCATAATTTTGCCCTCTAATTATATATTTTACGAAAAATTAGCATCTGCATAATAAATCTATACTTCGTATGCGTTTTATTGAGGTTCGTTGAAAAAAAAACGTAAACCGTCATTTGGCTAATTGGACTGCTCCAACGTCCTTAAAGTGTCATCAACGATGACAGAATGACGGACGTGGTAAAAGCATTGGGGTGCTGTAACATGGTTTCTAAGTTTGGTAAAAGCACTCCTGGATAATACGTCATGTCGCTCCGTATATAGGATTGAAGTATTGAGCTACCTGACTCTTCTGAAACGTCAATTGTCTCCCTGTCTATAATGATACGACAAAAATAGGCTAAATGTGCTTGACCTAAAAGACATTGTCTACAGTAGAGAGCCACGTGAATAAATGGGAAATTTGTATCCAATCGAACTCGATGTCATGTTCAGCTAAAAATAATGCATCGTAGCTGGTCCGATTCATTCATTCAATCGAAATACGATTTACCGTATTTTGCTGGAATTTGAACATTGAGATGGTCTTTAGATTTAACTAAGTCGTCGATAGTGGAAGTGACTCCTGAAAAATATGGCTTCCTTTTTATCAATAGGGAAAAAAGGAGTGATCCAAACGTTTTGATTAATCAGACACTTTCCTCCGAGCAAGGGCTTTTGCAGATTTTTCACGGAAAAAAGGAGTACCGACAACAAGCCCATCGTAATGACAAAGGGCTCTAATGATCGTGCAGCTGTCCTACAGTTTGCATTTTCCTGACAGTATGGGAAAATGTTCCTAATGAAAAAAACTACATAGGCATTAAGAGTTTCGAGTAATCCGCCTACACCTGTTTCACTTTATCATACGTGAGGCTCTTTTGCTTCCAAAAAATAGAGTGACCGACAATTCAGCACGAGTTATAAAATCCCACTTTGGCCCCTTCGTGGGCGACAGTCCTATATTTACCATCTATACATGCCACAGAAAGTTTCACTTCGTTTTCGTCGCTCTACCGCTCTGACTCAAAGTTTGTCCAAACTTCCCGCTTTCCGTTCGGCTCTCCTTGATCGCTTGTCGTGGTATACGGCCACCAACGTCGTCGACGTCATCAAAGGACTACAAGCCGTGGATAACACTTTTGCGCTAGAGATGTTTTTTTTTCTCCAAACAAAGTAGAAGTAAAAAAATGTCGGTCGCTTGAAGACAAACTTGGAGTACCTCTGTATTGGGGTGGCTGCAATTTGGGTCAAATTTCTATTTTCAAAGTCCCCTCGTAAAAACATAATCAAGATATATGAAAAATAAGATAATGTTTAATGGTGAGGATTTTAATTTTGAATACGAAAATACATGTTTATCGCCAAGTTATTACTCAATTATTTCTCATGCTTAGAATGTTGGTGGGAAAAATCTGAAACTTGGCACACAAATTGTGCATATTGTGAGGTATATGGCCGAATTTTTACAGATTTTTGCAGTAATAATTATCATTATTACAACTTTGGCAATGACAACCTCGTTTTCATTCCTTTAGCTTCATTCATCAAAGACTATTTATTGATGTTTTAAGGCGGTCCTCTAGTTTCTCGGGTCGAAAAAATCGATTTTTTTTTCATAAATCACATCTACAACATGTGTAGAAAATGTGTGCCAAAGGATTTTTCGATATTCGAAGTGGTTCACAAGTTACGGCCCTGGAACGGAGCAGGTATACGGAGCAGGTATACTTTCAAACGCGTTTTTCTCGAAACACCATTTTTCGAAACGGTGACCGTGATATTTCAGAAACTACTGCACCGATCTTGTTCAAATTTATACAGCATCTTTAATATGTTATAAGCCAGCGATTGAACTAGGATTATCATGATTGCTTCGATAGTTTTTTTTGTACGAGCGAAAAACTTAAGAAAAAATGAGTAAAAAATAGAATGTAATTTTCAAAAGTGTATAAAAAAGTCAATTTTTGTAATTTAGAATTCACTCTAGTTCAATCGCTAGTCTTAAATATGAAGATTAAAATGCCGTTTGGTTTTTTGATTTCAGATGAGCAGAACAGCCGCAATCTTGGTCACCGTCAAGCATCTCTTTTACTTGATGTCTTCCTGTCGGCCACTATAACTGTTATTCTATTATATATTTTGACTTCAAAAAATTTGTAAAGCTTATTTAAATGTTAATAAAGATTATGCAAAAACAATGAGATTGATTATTTCGATGCTTTGCCCGTAAAAAATTATTGAAAAAGCCGTGAAAAAACAGCCGAGAAACTAGAGGACCGCCTCAATGAAACTTTTGACCTGACAAAAACTTGGACATAATAGAAAAGTTTTATTTCTATCGGAAGCATGAAAAATCTTTAAAATTTCAACTTTGAATCAAAGATAAGCCACAAATTCGTTGCATTTAAATAAATTATCGCAATGAATACTATAATTATCGAATAAACATAATTGGCAAATTAAAAGTCATACAAAAAAGTGTCAAAGTAAAATTTTATTAGTGGAGCTATCGGCTTTTTGTTTACATTTTTGTCTTTTTGTTTACATTTGGATTCATTTTCTGGTCTTCAAGGACAACTTGAACAATGAATTGTTTATGTTCCTCGTCACATATCAATCGATTATTATATTTTCAGAAAGTGATATCAAGGTTGTCATTGCACAGCTAGTAATAATGACAATTATTGCTGGAAAAATCTGTAAAAATTTGCTCATGTACCTCATTATATGCACAATATATGTGCTAAGTTTCAGATCTTTCCCACCAATATCCTAAGCATGAGAAGCAATTCAGTTGCAACTTGACGAAGCACAGGTATTTTCGTACTGAAAATTCAAACCCTCACAGACACCATTACATTTTTTCCAAGCGGCTTAAAACGTTGCACATTATTTTTTTTTATATCTTCATTATGTTTTTACAAGGGGACTTCGAAAATTTAAATTTGATCCAAATTGCAGCCACTCGACTCTGTATAAACCTTTATTCGAATGTCTCTACGTAGAAATCGTTGGTTACGTTTTCCTCGTATGCCGGCTCTAGTTTAACGTTTATTGCAATAACCCCGCGATGTTAAGACCGTCGAGTAAAATTCCGCGCGTAAATTGCCATCCCGATATCCCTCGAGTTCGTTTCTAAAACCACTTCGTCAGTTTTTATTGTAGGAATGTATTCCATGAACACGTTGAAGTACCTCACGATTTTCCAACCCATACAACAATTATTCTCCCCAAATGGAATATACGAAATCCAGGATGAATTTGAAAGCGAGTGATCCTCCTGTTCAATTAGCTGGAAATTGCGCACGTTTCTGCAATAATAACAAGAACAGCGGAAATATCTACTGTGAATAATAGTGTTTCAGTGCAGATGGGGTAGTGTAGTGCAATGAGCAAAGATGCCTAGAAGTTCGTCCGATGGATCGCGCAATTAGCTTTTGTCATGGCATCTCATCGCAACCATTTACCTGTGCACACATCAGGCTCTCCTTTCACCCTGCCTCCCTGCCCTGGTTCGCAGTGAGCACGCACATTCCCATTCGACGTAATTCGAACTCGGCGCAACGTAACCCGTGTGTGCTTCCGAGTTCCTACTCAAAGAGAAATTGATGTGAAACAGGGTAGATAGAAGTGCACAAGTGTCCTGTGCAATCGTGTATCGCATTGATGCAGCGTAAGATGCCAAAGTAGCTGACTCAAGACAGGGCTTCCAGGTGCCCGAGTAGAAATATTGTCAGGCTGGCCTGATATTTGATCCGGGTCTGATCACGTTGTAATACGGAGGCCTTACTTAAGGTATGCCTCAATTTGCCCTATCCGGTTGGTGTCATGTGATAGTCAGGCATCTGGATTTACTGTTTCCTCCAGTTGCCTGATCCAGCTAGCTTCAGGCAATGGTCACGCAACTGGACTTACGGCTTGATGCAATTCGCCTGATCTGGCTAGCTTGAAGCAATTCTCAAGTAACTGGACCTATATACAGTTTGGCGCTTTTTGTACGCCTAACCTATTATCAAACACCAGACGAACTATATATATTAGCGCGTTGTCAAAACGTCGAGACATATTGTTCACTCTATGCGTGCATTTTTTATTATTCCTTATATTTTATTCATTCCTAATACATCTGTGCTTCGATTTCCTCTGTTCAAAACAGAATTTAGTTGATTTCATTAAATTTATCTATTTAATTTAATTTTTATTTAATTGGACAGAATTTTCGCAGAGCCAAACATTTTTCTGTTTGATTGAATTAATGGTCCGTCTTGATTGCAATACACACATCGAAGGGGACGGAAAGAGAGGAGGTTTATATATATATATATATATATATAGGTTATGTTTGAAAAATCTGTAGCATGATATTCGATAAAACTCTCTAATTATCACAATGGTATTAACTAATTGATATAGTTTATGTGACACAACAAATAATTATAGGAATTGATGTGGTCTATTATGCTACCCAAATGCTACAAGCACTCGGTACCATAGGGGCAGTGTGCGTAGCTATAGGTAGGTAGGTTTGTCAGATAATTGTTCGTAACACATGAGTAATGCAATATAAAAAAAAATCCTACGTAATTCCACAGACAATGTATTTTTCAAGACATAATTAACATTTCAAGTGAATCGGATGAAAATTGTCTGAGTTACGTTTCCGGCCAACTTAAAAAATGCAGTTTTGAGACAAACGCTGCACAGCCGCCATTTTGAGATTAATCGCTTCAAAAAAATTATTGTATACAGTCACTGATACGTATGATAAACACCCTTTTTTATAATCTCGATTTATTTTATAGTTTTTTCTGAAAAAAATCCCCAAAAATCCTATCTTTTCGGGTGATCTCTAGAGTGGCCTAAGGCCTTAAATAGATCCTATTTAAATTAAATGTTTTCTTAACAGTGCATTGAAGAATGTGATGAGGTGGTGGTTTCCGAATCAACAGCGAACTTCTCTCTTCGGACTGCATGGCAGGCCTTCACTTTTCACCCTGATCACGCCTTGATTTTTTACCCTCATGAGACCGATATCAGGGAAAGTGTCACAAAAATGATCAAGGCTTGATAAAAAATCCTGATCAAGGCATGAAAGAAAATCAGGATGCCTGATCAGGTCTTTTTGGTAGCCAGAGCAAGATTTCTACTCGGGTGTCTTCACTTTGGATAAGTGAAGACCTATCAGGACGTAGACCAGTCCTGGATTTGCCAATAGGCCACATATGCAACTGCCTAGGGGTGACAGACTTTACGGGTGGCGGATTTTCACAAAGTTAAGTGGCCTATACTTACGGCCTTAGACCACAGTAACGGGTCTAAAATCATGTGCGAATTTAACCATTTTTTTCATATGAAAAAGTGATTCACTCATGAAATTAATTACACATCTATTTAGTATGAATATCAAGCTGTTAGGAAATATATATATTTTTTTTTCGATGTACAAAATGGCCGACTACTAATATTTTCTTTAGTTATCTTTTTTTAGGCGCTCCGCGGCGTGACATTTAGCATCAACAATTTTTTACCTAGAACAAAAAACAAAAATTCTCGTAAATCTACATTGGAATACCTAGAGAAGTACGTCCGGAATTTAAAAAATATTGTTTTATTCAAAAGTTATAGGTATTTGAACTTAAGAAATGAATTTTCAGTGAAAAATTTCGTTATAACTGCTCATAAACTGCTCATAAAATGAAAATTTTTCGATTAATCAGAAATTCCGTACGTACTTCTCTGCGAAATGCAATGAGGAACATAACTTTTAAATTTGAAGTACATCGAGTGAAAATTGTTGACGTTATTCGTCACGCCAATTGGAAAAAGCTGCTTTGAGGAGGTTCGAGTAGTAGGCCATTTTGTACATCGAAAAAAAATACATATTTTGTAACAGCTTGATATTCATACTAAATAGCGGTGTAGTTAATTTTATGAGTGAATCACTTTTTCATACGAAAAAAATAGTTAAATTCGCACATGATTTTATACGCGTTACTGTGGCCTAAGGCCTTAAGGAAAGTATAAATTCGGCACTGTTATAGACAATGGAAGCTGTACGAAAAAGCAATTTTTACCGCATTGTCCCGTAAGTCTACCTGCGTCGGAATTGCCATAACCGATCGCGTCTCGATTTCCGCTTGCCCGATCGGTCGAAAGGGAAAACAACCTCAACGCTGTTCCGTGTCGTTCACACAATCAGGCCACTTTAACGAATTGTACTACAGAATGGAAACTTTCGAATGGCTCACTCGCTGAATGCAGTCGTGGGCTTTTATTTGGGACATGTAGATTTTCTCGGATCAGTCAGTCGTGGAAAATCATATTTCGCGCGAAACGACACGCTAGTTGCGACAATAGTGTTTCCGGTTTTTTCTCCGCTCTTGTCACGGGCCACGGGAGCCCTTTATAGCAACGGTCTTCGTGTCGCACCATAGGGAAGCCACATCGAGACTCAACAATGTCCATGTACACAGCCTCACAGCCATCATAAATCATAACTGGAGTACGTCCGCTTGACTCTGCTGAGCTCTCGCCTGTTACGAAAGAGTGTCGAGAAAGAAATAATACACCTGTATAAACCCCACCCCACCCCACCCACTCTTCGACGGTGTACCAAGTTTTTCTACCGCAAAGTCCAAAAACACTGCGCGTAGACGCAGGCATTCTCGTTTTTCTTTTTCTCTGTTTCAACGGCAACGTATGCCGGAGAATAAATGGAAAAACCTGATTCAACAATATCGCGGTAACTGTGAAACGATAATTGCTATTTTATGCTTTTATAAATTATGACCCTGGCATGAAAAAAATAAATAAAATAAGAATAAGAAACATGCACCGTCATGATTCTGAAGAAAATGGGAATTCAGAATGGTATAAGTCGAATATCTAGATTGGAATCTGTAAAAATTCGGCACGAGGAATTTTCGGGACGAAAGTCTACGCGCGAAAAAAAACAAATAGTACACGGTATGCCTGATGTAGGGTGAACTCGTTAAAAAATAAATAAAGACCAAGCAAGTCTTGCACTTCGAAATGTACCGTAATCGAAAATATTTTGAAAATCCAAAATGATAATCGTGTTTTTCGAAATGCGCCTACCAAAATGAAACTTCTGCGATAAAAAAAAAAACTTTTTTAAACTTGTTTCACGGACAGTGAGTTCGTATTGTGATGGCTCGTGATTCTATGATTGGAAAAAGACTGTAGAAAAGATGAATTATTACGGTTATTTTTTTCAATAAAGATCGACAACCTGATGGCAGTTGGTAGCCGTTTGGAAAAGGTGGGTATTGTCTTTTAGTGACTATTTGAGTGGTATTGTGCGATATTTATATTTCTTTCATCCGATATATCCGAGAAGGGGGTCAAATGGAGAGCCTTCTGAAGATTCAAACAGAAAAATATTAGCGTAGTGCAAGAGATACGCGCAGCCACTTGATCCGTGTTCTTCTTTTGTCCTCGATATTAATTCTGCAATCCCAGATAGTACGCTGGCGTCTGCTTCCTTTGATATTTTTCTTTTTTCAAAGCAGTTTTCGCCCGAATACCTTTTCCAACAGAGCTTATTAAAATTTCTTATGGGTGAAATGAATTGTACTGTCTGTTTGTTTAATTTCAAGTTTTACCTTTTTTAGCTCGTCATGCTTGATATCAAAGTAAGCAACGTTTTGCGTGTTGACTATGGAAACTGTTTCGAATATTTTTATCACAAAAATACCAGGCAGTCAACTGATACAACAGATAAGGTAAAACAATTATAGAGCATTTTCGAAATAAAGTAACCTTCGGCACTCTGGAGAATACTTGACAGTGTACTAATTTTACAGACAATTTTTTCATGTGTAGCAGCGATCGATAACGTCAATCGAAAGTCCAATGCTCAACGTTCAACTGTCCCTCTTAGTTAACACGTGTCATGATGTAAATCATTACCCAATATGGCAACACGAGTAATAGCTCCAGCTGAATATCTTCCGCCCTGATTTTATCTCTACGCGATAAAACGAAAACTCATTTTGTTTAGTGTAATAAATTGACTAACATCGCGAAATTAATATTAATGGTCTACAGATACTTAGATGGGGGAAAAAATGCATTTTCCAAAAATATTTTTATTGGACAGTATCACCGTTTAGCTATATTCCCTGAAAATGTCATTGAAATATTCCTAAAATTGAATGAGCTACAGTTTCTCACACTCAGCACCATGCTTCAAACTTTAAACGCGTTTTGCTCGAAACAATGTTTTCAAAGTCGGTGGACATGATATCTCGAGAACCACTCGATGGATTGTTTCAAAATTTGCAGAAGATATGATAAGAAACATTTAAAGGTCATTGACGATCTCACTTTTTTCAAATCGATTTTCGTTTTTTCATAGTTACGTAAAAATGACAACCTTTTTCATAGATTTTGTATGCTCGAGTTCAAATTTATCGCCACGTTGTTAAAAAAAATGATTTTCAAAATCGAAGATCGTCAAGAACTCGTATTTATTGTGAACTTGAATAACCCGTTTGGGTTTCAGATTTCGGATACACTGTTTAAGCTGGAGATTGTCCACCGCCAATCGTCGGAAATAAAATTTCACCATCTGCCGGCGGCCATATTTTTGTTGTTTTTCTGTATTTTTGGTGATTTTTTTGTTAAGGCTAATAATACGTACCTTTGTGATAGAAAAATGCGTCTTTGTTCCGTTTGCCAGAAACAGAAATCGAAATTTGGCCCTTTTTCGCGCGTCCGGGTAGATGTAGCCCCTTAAACATATTTTCTTCAGCTACGTGACATTTCGTACCTTCCATACTTGCTATTTATAATGATCAAAATAACCAACTTTCACGTTTCCGGTATTGATGTCATACATGCTCTTTTAACATTGTGTCATTTTTTATCACATTCAATTCAAAACGTTCTCGGATAAAAAATATATATTCCTCGACTTGGTGATGCAATTGTCTATAAAAATAGTGATATCTGCAAATGCAGAATCACGAGAGACTCGAGTACGTTCTCCAGCGTGTATCATTCTTCACGTGCTGTGATTACCAAGATTTTTTGCCGACCATTGTTTCTTTCTCATGAATCGATCATCGAAGACATTTTTATAACCTCTACCGCTATAGTATAGTCATCGATGCAATCACGATTGAGTACGTTAGAACGATAACTCGATGAGCCTCTATCCGGCTTACCGATCACGGGAGATTTTAATCTTTCAACGATTGTATTCTCGATACAACGCGATCTTCTCTTAAAACTTCGGTAATTACGCGCCAGGATATCGTAAGCTACCGATCACCGATATTTCCGGGCTCCCTTCGTTTTCCGGGAATGACGCGGCATTTTTATTTTCAACCATTTGTTTCTGCCATTTGCGTCCTCCGGATGCCTCATTAGTGCGTTTTAATCATCGGACTGCATGAACCTAATATCCGCTTATACCTGTCATTCAACGCTGTTGAATAGATCTACGTAACCTCCCGAGTAGAAATATTGTCAGGCTGGCCTGATATTTGATCTGCGCCTGATCAGCTTGTAGTACGAAGGCCTTACTTAAGTTTGCCTTAATTTGCCTGGTCAAGCTGGGGTCAGGCGGTGGTCGAGCAACCGGACTTACGGCTTACTTCAATTCGCCTGATCCAGCTAATTTCAAGCAATCATCATGTAACTGGACTTCTACAGTTTGGCGCTAAAAACGTGCCTAACCTCATCTTGTCAAATGATACACAGACACGAGAGAAGCACGAGACATATTATTAATCACTTTATACATTTTTACATATAACGTGTACGTTGTGAATAAGATGGACAAACACAATCGGAAGAAGATTGCGCAACGACTGTGTCTGCGTGAATAGCGGGCTCTAAATAAGGGAAAAAACGAAGAAATAATACAGCAGCAGGTTAGTATAACAATTAATTTTTTTCAAAGACTTACAATTCTTAAATCTATAAATGTAAATTGAATTAAATCTGACTGTAAATTAACCATACGCCAAATTATATATGCGTTGGTTGAAATATTTATTATGATACATTTGACAGATCCGGAACAGATCCTCTCAGCGAGGAACAACTCGAAATTCCTGAGGATTGGCATGTGTTGGCGCTACCACTATGTAAGTAGATTTATATTTGTTTTGTGTATCGCTTTTATGTTTCTTTACTTGGTCCGTCTCCTTTGTCAGAGGAGAAGAAGAGACAGCGTAGGCCAACCAAATAATGGTAAGCTGACAGCGTAGTTCAATCTGGTAAATGTTTTGCCATCGGTGCTGATTAGCCCGGACAGCGCAGGCTAACCGAATAATGATAAGTTAACTGCGCAGTTCAGTCAAGTGAAAGTAATTCTATCGGTGCAAGTTAGCCCATAAGAAATGCACTTCGGATGGACATTACATTCACTGAACTGACTACGCTGTCAACTTACCATTATTTGGTTGGCCTTCGCTGTACGGCCCCGGACAGCGTAGGCTAACCGAACAATGACAAGTTGACTGCGTAGTTCAGTTAAGTGAAAGTAAGTCCATCGGTGCAAGTTAGCCCATTAGAAATGCACTTCGGATGGACATTACATTCACTGAACCGCACTACGCTGTTAACTTACCATTATTTGGTTAGTCTTTGCTACGGGCCCGGACAGTGTAGGCTAACCGAATAATGATAAGTTGACTGCATAGTTCAGTTAAGTGAAAGTATTTCCATCGGTGCAAGTTAGCCCATAAGAAATGCACTTCGGATGGACATTACATTCACTGAACTGCACTACGCTGTCAACTCACCATTATTTGGTTGGTCTTCGCTGTACGGGCTCTCCTGCTTCGATTCTAATTTTCGTTAAAAAATGACTGCTCGCAGCTTTTGCAACAATTTTTTTTCTTCTTTAAAGTAGATAATTGGATGGTGAGAAAAAGGAAAAAAAAATAGAGCTCAATTTTGTGCCACCCTAATAAAATAATGTGCATACCTTATATAGATATATATGTAGACATTGAATTCTAAGTGGGATGAACATTTTCGTATTTTTCAGTGGCTGTCATTTCGAAATATAGGGAACACGGAATAGAAGTTCTTTCGAAGCAAATTGGACAAGCTGTTGGAGCGGTATCAAGGCCTGATTAATTCAGCAAAAGACTGGGACAAGTTTCGAGCGTCGCGTAAAAAAACGAACAGAACGCCCAATATAACGTTTCCTAGAAACGTCTGGTCATAAAAACGTTGAGCTCTGTTTACTTTATTCACGAAGTTTCTTAAGTTTTTGTTTGAAAAATATATTAGTTTATTTCGGGATGATAAGTGGAATATAATACAGTGATATATCTTAGTTTATTTCGAGTTTTTTTTTCTATTACAAATACAAGAAAAATGATGTTTGTTTTCCATATAGATATATGTGAAAAATATATGTGATAAAATTTATATTAAGATTAAAAAATAAACGATCAGCGTTATTTATAAAGTGGTACCTTTTTCTCTTTTGTGTATGCGTTGTATTTTTTATTTCAGGAAAAAATCGGTCATCCTGAGCCGTGAAAAATCATATGATTTTTCATTTTTATCAAGCCGTGAAAAATTAAGCCCTTATCAGGCCTTAATTTTTTACGCTGATCAGGCCTTGATCTTTTACACTGACCAGGCCTTGATTTTTTACCCTGATCAGGCCTTGATAGTTTACCCTGATCAGGCCTTGATTTTTTACCCTGATCAGACGGAAGTCAGGGATTGTGTTTCAAAAATGATCAGGGCTTGATAAAAAATTCTGATCAAGGCTGGAAAAAGAAGTCAGGATGCCTGATCAGGTGCTTATTGTAGCTGGAGCAAGATTTCTACTCGGGCTGTATATTATCGATGTGATATTCGCTAAATCGAATCGGAGGCGGATCCAGAAAGCGGATTTTCAAAACGGTTGATCATACGTTGAGAATGGACAATGAAAACACGTGAAATGAGAATGGAGAATGGACAATGAAAATACGTGATTTGAGAATGGACAATGAAAACCCGTGCCTTTGGTCCCTGGGATTATACCGATCCCTCATTTTCTACTCTAGCTAATTGCGAGATTGGCCGATCAATCTCATCTGCTTTGTCGAATAGATGATAATCTCTCATTGAAATTGCAAGCCCTCAGATCGCTGGACCAAACCATCATCACCAGAAGGCACCCCCTGACATTCAAATATGACCGGTAAGAATACTATTCTTTGCACTACTGTTCGCAATTTCAGTCCATTGGTGCAGGGCCATCGATCCTCGGCATCCCAATGCTTCGTAGATCCAAGACATCATGTGACTTCACCGTCGCATTGGTATTCTTCGGATAAGACATCCCACACTACGTGGAAAGATGTGCCTCAATATATCAGACGCAAAGCCTTCGGAATAGTCTCCAGCTCGTTCAGTCAAGTTCCAGAAGTTTTTAATAGGATCAACTGCATATGTGCATGGACTTGAACTTTAATAGGACCGACTGCATGTACGCATGGGCATATCCATCGCAGCATTGTACGTCGGCATATCAAAACTTACACTTTTTATCAAACTACTCCTCTCGTTATACTTTTCACAATATCATCGTAAGGGGCCCAATCCATCAATGTTCAACGTTGCCGAAGTATCCCACTGTTGGCAGCACGAGAGATACAATATCTCACCGCCTGATGGTACGAACCTACCATTTCCAATATTTCAAAAGAAACTTTGCAATGTTTACTGCCTCGTTGTTTCTTAATTATCAAAGAACCTTTACAAAGTGTAGTTGTGAGGATCAAGTCAAACGAATTTCAATCTTTTCGATCAATGGTTCTTTTTGTATCTGCAGCTGCGTTCTCCAAAATCAATTTTATGCTTTTTTTCTTCAACAATGACACCGCATTCAGTTCGACACTTGGTACTAGAATGTTGATAAATTTTCCATTGTGAAATAAAGTTATCACGCCATCTTTCCACGCATGGCTGAATATGTCGAAAAATCGCCTACCTCTTGGCGACTGAGCAAAAGTCGTTTTTGTATCGACATCTATGGCAAACTATATAAATGTATCGCTAGTAGAAGTTACAAAATGGAATTTTTGGATCGTGCGATACGAGCTCCAAATGATCACAATCCGAGCTAATTGTATCATTGTTCAATTTTGCCATAATTTCGGATAATATTATCCCCTGATGTAGCTCAATGGTGAAATGTTCTTTTGCGTGTTTTAGTATTCCTATGAACTATTATTATATATTTTTTATACACGCACACAGACATTTTTCTCCGTGTAAAAAACGCATTATTGTAATTTTGAGTTTTTTTACGCATTGGATAAATAATCATTCAGTTATCAGAGCAGTTTTTATGTTAAGGGCGAACTTTCCCCTTTTCTTTTTCCTTCTTCTTTGGATTGCTAATTTTTAGAACGTTATAATTTACAAAATGGAGTTTTTGGATCGTGCGATACGGCCTCCAAATGATCACAATCCGAGCTAATTGTATCATTGTTCAATTTTGCCATAATTTCGGATAATATTATCCCCCGATGTAGCTCAATGAGGAAATGTTTTTTGCTCATTTTCGAATTCATATGAGCTATTATTAAATATTTTTATACACGTACACAGACATATTTCTTCGTGTAAAAAACGCATTATTGTAATTTCGAGTTTTTCTACGCATCGGATAAATAATCATTCAGTTGTCAGACCAGTTATCATTCAGAGCAGTTTTCATGTTAATGACGAACCTTCCCCTTTTCTTTTTCCTTCTTCTTTGGATTAATGCAATGAAGCCAACTTTCAGTGCTCCTCTCCTCCCTTCCTTGCGCAATTCTTTGGTCCCCGTGGACCCCTCGGTCACGATGGCAATTGTCCTCCACCGCGGGCCCCACGCCGAAGCATCATTCCCCCCGCCCGCGACTCCTTCACCGACAACCGTCATCCTCCATAAAACCTTCGTCTACGGACATCAGCCTCCCTTCTCCCCTGAGTTTGTCTGCACTGGCCGTCCTTCCGCGTTCACCTCATCGAAGGACCTCCGTTGGCACCGGTCCCATTATACACTGGAGATTTCCGGAAAATCCTTCATTTAAATTAGTTCTCTCCCCTGTCGATCCATCGGATTTTTCTCTCCGCCTACTTCGCTGCAATTTGTGAACAATCGGAATCTATTTCGCAATACTTCGCGTCTCTTCTCACCACTATCTCTGTCAGACTCTAGCTCAGGGCACTTTCGAACTTGGGCAAACTCTTAGGTGCAGACCTGTGGATAAGGACTCGAGTGTTGAGAGATCAAGGAGAAAGAAAGAGAGAGAGAGCGGGGGGACAGACACGAAGACGATAGAGGAAACGAGCGAAAAATACACGAGCTTGCGGGGTAGGTTTCGGATAAGAACAGACCAATGTCTGTAGTAATAGCCAGCGCTAGCCAATGCCGCTGACAGGAAAACTGAGCGCAATGGAAAAACAGACGGAGTTTTCGCGACAAAGCGGAATGGGAGAAAGAGAAGGAAAAAAAACGCCAAGATCAACTACGTATAATCGTGTATATACAGGAGTAGAAATAGGGAAAAGAAAAGACGGCAGTGTCGAGGGAGGCAATGCAGGAGAAAACACAGACCTCTCATGGGTCCTATACACGACAAGCACGAGGGTAGCAGATGCTCCGTCCAACGAATGAAGAAGATAAAAAAAAAACGAAAACGAGCGAATCCTTTGTTTTCTCCAAGGTGCCCATTTTGACGGATAAACAGGTACGGTATACCGGATTTTCTACCGAGAGACGTACATTCCATTCAAATCAATGGTATTTGACATCAACGCCAATTTATTATAATTTATTTTCAATTTATTCGAATCGAAATAAATCAACTCGGTTAATAATTATTTTTGCCACCTATCGCTACACGTAATTTACGTATACGATTTGTTTTTCCAAAGTGAGTTGATGTTGAAAAACTGAATTATTTAGTTTTTCTTTTTCTTCGGTGCTGTTTTATTTGCTAAAAGCTCAGTTGCCGGAACGTTTCGATCGGAAAAAGATTTGTGTCACATTCATAACGAAAGTGTTTTCGAATGATTTCATAGCTAGTCATTCTTCTTGGTCTAAATTCTTGGCACAAGTCGTTGGTGACTCTTCTTCAGTGAGGATATCCCCGGACTCGGAATACAGCATTTTCCGGATGCTGGAGGATGCACTCTCGAAATGCATTATTCTTTATATCCGGCGACGGGAAGCATCCAACGGTGACACAATGCTTCAGCAGCCTTGCCGTGAAATCTAAGATAGGCAAGGCTGTCTTGCAAATCATGATATTCAAAGGTGTTGGCGTCGTTGTTCACGTATACAAGCGATTGACTGTGTTGTCCAACTATGTCATTGCAGATCGTCATAGAATGAAAATAGAACATAAATATTAAGGTTTCATTCTAGTGTGAACACCCATTGTCAAGGTGATTTTTTGGGAACTAAATGTAGAGAAACCGTTGAATCTACAGTGTTAGTATTTCAGAGTTATATTTATACATGTTTCAAGTAACATCTCAATTTTTTTCAAAGCATTATGTTCGAAATTGTGCATGATATTTATGACGTTGCGTGGGTCATGTTGCGGAAGTTTTTTTCATCATCGGGCGTTGCGATTGCGGCCGTCCTTGTCGTCCGAAACGGACACTTAAAAAAATACGGTATTCTTTACGAATGTGGTTATCGTTCGGCCCTCCATCTTCTTGGTTGCTTTATAATTACTATTTTTCCGAGCCGCGAAAAGTGAAAATTGTATTGTAAAAATCAGAGCACTCTTTTTCAAACTCCGCCATTGCGTAAATTTGGCCAAAATGTTTTGACTAAAGGCCCGACCGGTAACCCCATCCGTAAAGAATACAATTTTTTTTTAATCATTTATTTCTGATGACAAGGACGGCCGCAACCGCAACGCCCGACGATAAAAAAAATCGCGACTCCACTTGCGCAACATCAAATATCATGTACAACATCGAATAAAATGCTTTGAAAAAATGTAAGATGTTACTTCAAACATGTATAAATATAACTGTGAAATACTAACACCGTAGATTTAACTGTTTCTCGTAATTTAATTCCAAAAAAATCACCTTGAAAGTTGGTGTTTACACTAGAACACGGCCTTAAAGAAGTATTTGAGGATTATAAAAAAAAATAGGTTTCCGTGTTGATCCGTGGTCGATGTTGAAGCAATTAGCCTGGGAAGTCGACGGTGTAGAATGAGTCGTAATTAACAATAACGACGGAGCAGAATATTCGACCGTGAGGTATTTGATCCGAAAGCAAAAGTTGAGGATAAACCATAAAGCGGCTTTCGGTGTAATCGGTGGGCGGTAGTTGAGAGCCAAAGCTCCTGTGTAAAGAGACACTATATATTCCATCCGGCGAAATAGGAAGAACAGTTTCTTGGTCGAAGCCGAATTCTGTTCTGTGTGGCTAAAGACAACAAAATGGGCAAAACTTTGGCCGTTCGACTGGCTCCTCCTCCTCCTGAGAGGCACAACAGTCACTGTCCTCCTTCCAAAATATTATCTCTACCAAAACCACCCGCTCTCCGAAGGATTCACGGTAGAGTTTTCGGTCTACGCCAAGTTTCGTCGGTTGCACACTGTCGTTCACTGCTAACTGCATCCCAGTTCTCCTTTCCGCCTGTACGCCGCTCGATACTTCTCCTTGCGCAACTATAAACGACGGGCCAATGAAAACTTCAAACTTTTCCTCCACAAAGCCGGCTTTTCGAAACTAGCCAAAATGTTTAAAATATTCTCCCCTCTTTGGTTTTGTACTTCCTTCGTGACATTTTTTACGGGTGAAAATTGAGGTAGAGGCGAATGAAAAGGAGGTCGAGACTTTAAATTGAAAGTTTGAAAAAGTCGACAGTATGCCGTTGGAAAGTCGAGTCCCCGAGTGCAGAATCTCCATACGCTGTGTACGACTTTGATACTAATACACGGCTTCGAAAGAAGACTGCGAAGTTACAGCCCTAAGTGGACAAAGTTTATGTTCTTGAGGTCTCCTACTTCATAAATATTTAGTAAGTTTCGTATACTTGACAACTTTTCGATAAGTCTTCAGTCCATTGTGTTTACATCCAAATGCGTCGTGACGGCAGAATTATTTTTTTGCTGATGGATCGAAAAAACCACGTTTATCAAAAAACGTGACGGCGCACATAGAGTATTTTGCCAATCTAAACAGTCAAAATTATTTCTTCCTATTTTTTTTTTGTTATGACTCTGTAATTGGCTTTAAGCTTTCGAAAGTGTTTTGCGATGAATAATGTGTCCTAAAATATTGGGGTTTATAGGGGGAAAAATAATAAAACTATATTTTTAACATAAATTTTTATTTTTCTCTGAAACTAAACTTAATATAATTTGTATAACTAAGAAGATAATAAGTGACATGGCCCTTCTTCGTCCTGCTCACTATCTGTGTCTTCAGAAACCTCGTCCGAATCAGAATCTGACATGGAACGGACACTTGAGTGTCCGTGTCTGATTTGCTTGAAACTCACATATGTGATAAAGCATTGAAAACTATTAGACACGTATTTTTTTTATCTGCCCAAAAACCTGTTTAAGGGGGGGGGGGAAACCCCTCAAAGAAAGGCGTGTCAACCCTTAATTTCATTTTTTTTTCTTCAATTATTATATAGTGGATTTTTCATCAATTTACATTAGAAGAATGTTAGTGTTTGTTTCATTCAGATCGGTGGACTGCTTGTGGGTGAAACTGCAAAACCACCCCTCGATACACCTTTCTCTGAGGAGTGGTTTCCCCCCTTAAAACTGTTTTTCTGCAGATAAAAAATACATATCTAATAGTTTTCAATGCTTTATCACATATAGACGTTTCAACCAAATCTACGGCGGACACTTACGTGATGTTCTTTGTGAGTCATCTTCAGAGTCAGGTTCAGCGGGTATCATCAATTCAATTGCATCCTTCGTGAACGGTATTGATTTTGGGACGGAGGGGGAGAGGTTGGTCTCATGCTAGTGATCAGTGGGTCGGAATTTAGTAATAGCCTGTTTATATTATTAAGGTTACACTCCGTTCAAACATAAAATCTATATTCTTTTCACTATGATGCTTGTTCACCCCTGACTCGAAAAAATGCGGATAAGTGCGGCTTATTTGATGATGATTATATCGCACAAACAATTCGCAATTATAATTCAAATAATGTAATGATTACAATCTCGCAATTACAATTCAAATAATGACCGGCAACAACCCGGAAATACAACAAAAAGCTGTTCATGCGTAAAAATCTGATAAAAAATGTAACAATTCCGAACTTTTTTTTTAAATGACGACAAAGCAATATTCCATTAACAAATAAAATAGCAAAATGTTTGAAAAGTATGTATTCTAACCTTCTCAATCCAAACCCACAACAATATTTTCAAAGAAATCACTGTTAACAAAAATGTTGCAGCGATGGTAAAGTTCCGACTGAAACTAGGGCGTGGGTGCAACCGATGAGAGACGAGGATGGGTTGTCTATTATTCTCTAGTCATTTACCAATAATAATACCCTGTTTTTTTTCACCTGCGTCAAGTTTTAGAAATTGATTTATGAACGGCTAGGTCGTCAGAATACCCGTATGTGCGGCGTTTGGTCGCCAACAAGGAAAGGTTGTGAAGTCAATCTCTCTGATTTCGATGAAATTTGGCACGCTTGTAGAATGGGTAAGAATAGGCGACACGTATTTTTTCATATCTGCGGAACTCAATTTGTAAGGGTTGAAATGCATCCTCGAAAATTGGGGTGTTTTTCGTTTTTCGTCGACAACGTTTTAAAGGGTACGAGATATGAAAAATTTCAAATTGCAACAATGTTTATTTTTTCGTGTACTATACATTGGAGATGAGAACGATAACGTTATCGACGAAAAACGAAAAACACCCCTATTTTCGAGGGTGACTTTCACCCCTTAAAAATCGGGTTCCGCAGATATAAAAAAAATACGTGTCGCCTATTTTTACCCATTTTACAAGCATGCTAAATTTCATCAAAATCGGAAAGATCGACCTCACAACCTTTCCTTGCAAGTTTTCAAAAGGTGGAAATGAAATACCTACTCTCCGGCATCTAACGTGAAAAATAAAACCCATTCTTATGTCACCTCAGAGCACTGAAACTTAGCTCGAGTAATTTCACTTTTATTCGCTATAATTCGTTGCCAACAATTATATAAACTTGAAAGTCAAGAATAAAGCTCCTATTTTTCAATATTTTGCGTGTGTCCTTTTTTTATTGTTTAACACATAAGTTGGCCCATAGCTAAGTTTGTTCCTGAGTATGAAGCATGCAATGCTCGTTCCACTACTTGGTCTCTTTTTTTTCTGTGCCTCGACTTCAAAGTGCAATTAAGGGGTTAGGCCACCGACTTCAAAGTGCAATTAAGGGGTTAGGCCACTCTAGAGGCCGAAAAAATCGGCTTTTTGGGAATTTTTTTCTCACGGAAACTACAAAATAAATCGAGATTACAAATAAGGGTGTTTATCATACATATCAGTGACTGTACACAATCATTTTTTTGAAGCGATTGATTTCAAAATGGCGGCTGTGCAGCGTTTATCTCAAAACTGCATTTTTTAAGTTGGCCGGAAACATAACTCAGACAATCTTCAACTGATTCACTTGAAATGCTGAATATATCTTCAAAAATACATTGTTTATGGAAGTACGTACGATTTTTTAAAAATATTCCATGGTTCATTTGTTATTAACAATTATCTGACGATTTCTTAGGCCAATTTTTCAGTTTCCAAAAATTTGCCTAAAAAATCGTTAATAACGAATAAACTATGCAACATAAAAAAAATCCTACGTACTTCCATAGACAATGTATTTTTCAACATATATTCAACATTTCAAGTGAATCGGTTGAAAATTGTCTGAGTTATGTTTCCGGCCAACTTAAAAAATGCCGTTTTGAGATAAACACTGCGCAGCCGCCATTTTGAAATTAATCGCTTCCAAAAAATGATTGTATACCGTCACTGATATGTACGATAAATACCCTTTCTTGTAATGTCGATTTATTTTGTAGTTTTTCTGATTAAAAAATCCCCCAAAAGCCTTTTTTTCGGCCTCTGGAGTGGCCTAAGGCCTTAATTGCTGGTCACTTTTCAGCAATCAATCAATTATCCGCAGTATAGTCCAATTGATTTATCGTACTTCAAGAAAGACCTTCAATGGTCCCAATGAATTTAAATATCGCCGTACAAAAGGAAGGCTTTTCATTGAGGTGGACCATTACCCGGGTAATGCACTAGTGTTTCGACGATCGGTCAGCCGACCGTAGGAGCAGACGAGCGTTGCCGAGGATGTCAATCACAGAGAGCTATCGGTCGTAGTGCACGAAGAGTGAAGCAATAGTGCAGTGTGGGTAATACCAGAAGGTTGGTGGTTGGTGGCAATTCGAGCTGTTATTCCTGACCTCGTAACATTGGTAAGAGTGATGCGGAGGGCTTGGGCGGAGACCAGGTAGTATAGCAGTCGAATCCCAATAACTCCGGCTTGCAATTATCGTACGAGTGGATCTCGAGCTCTCTCCTGCTATTCTCGTCATCACGGTGTCACTGTATACATATATAAATGTATACGGATCTCCGTATACATACATGCACATGCAGTCATATGCATCCACGTGTACACGTTGATACGATCGTATGTATGCGCCTACTGACTGACAAAAGGGCGTAACACTGAGAGTGTTGCCACATGAAGTCATATGAGCCTTTGCCCCTTTGTTTGCTAGACACATACGTTGATAGAGGTGAATGTGGTACAGCAGAATTCCACCCCTGTGTTCCCCATGTGGTGAAGCGCACTTCGACCACTATGCTCTGTATATCCGCTTCATCGCCATGGGCACATGAGTGAGCGAGAAACTTCGAGAAACAGAGAGAACAAGGGAGATAGAAAGGGGCGGATTGATAGGGATGAAAAGTGACAGAGGGTGGAAGAGAGAGAGAGAGAGAGAGAGAGAGAGAGAGAGATAGTTCCAGTTTGACGGTATAGATGACGTTGCGGTGCGAACTCGAAATTGCGGGAACGTGTAGCTTGCTTTCGTACGTTGCTTCCATCAAAACGGTATTGCTGATGACGGTTCTATCGGCCCCTGCAGATTTTCTCGATGGAAATACCCCTGATATACCCACCGACGTGTATCGATGCTTAACAAGCAGAGGGACGTAACTAGCGTTAATTTCCCGTCCAATCAGGCGAGCCATGCCTCTTGCGACTCGCCGGAAAAGTGTACCGTGCCCGAGGCTTCACTCGCATTGGAGTTGAATTTATGACAAACCCAAACCAACTCGTATTTCAACAGCAATGTCTCTTTTCCGGATGGATTGGGGAACATGTTGCATAAAACGGTGAGGAGGGTCCTCAGCCAGAGTGCGTAATTATTATCTACCGAAAATGAGACATTTTTTCGTGGCTACGTGATTGGATAGGTTATAAGACCTTTCCTGAAAAGCGACGAAATACCTTCCACCAAACTTTTTATTTTTTCACATGGCAGGGGTTGCATGGAACAGCCATTTTTTATACGTTTGATCTATCGATGTAATCGATAGATGCGTTGTAACAAAATCGACTACCATATTTCTCACACCGTAACAAAAGCCCTTGCTGTAGTGCAATGTCGTTCTCCTCAATCGCCAAGCCATGCGACTGCAAGTCCCCGGAGAAAACGCATCGTTGTCTGGCGGCAGCTAAGCGCAAGCTTGCATCAAGTGCTGTCTGGTTGGTCCAAGGTACTTCAACTTCTGCTCGACGCGCTGCGAACCGACAGACAGTTTTTAAAAATGTCATTGACTTGTGTTTTCATTAAGGGGTTAGTAACGGGTATAAAATCATGTGCGAATTTAACAATTTTTTTTCGTGTGAAAAAGTGATTTCATAAAATTAATTACACATCTATTTAGTATGAATATCAAGCTGTTAGAAACAAATATATACTTTTTTGCGATGTACAAAATGGCCGACTACTCGAAACTTCTCGAAACACCTTTTTTCCAATTGGCGTGACAAATAACTTCAACTGTTTTCACTCGATTTGCTTCAAATTTAAAAGTTATGTTCCTAATTGCATTTCGCAGAGAAGTACGTACGGAATTTCTGATTAATCGAAAACTTTTCATTTTATGGACAGTTATAACGAAATTTTTCACTGAAAATTCATTTCTTAAGTTCAAATACCTACAACTTTTGAATAAAACAATATTGTTTAAGGGAGACTTTGTCCTTGAAAGCAGCGGGGGATGTTAGCGGCTCAACATGAGCAGCTAGAAGAAGAGGAGGGATTCCTCTATGGACCAGGCATTGCCGATTAGCGGTAATTATAAACACATTTGTGTAAACACATTACAAAACTTTAAACGCGTTTTTCTCGAAAACACGTTTTTAAAAATGGCTGACATTCTCCTGACCGCTGTAATTAACATATCGACCTGAAATTTGGAGAGCGTACTCAGAAAATATGTCTTCACGGAATGACGGATCGTTTTTTCCATAGATACATTTTTGCATTTATTATTTATCTTTTTATGCGAAAAAAACGCGAATACTCGATTTTTTTTAATTGCCGCCATTTTCCGAAATTTGTACTAAACGAAAAACCCATCCGTCATTCCATGACCAAAGGGTCACAGATTGATAATATGCTTTGAATTTGTGTTTCAGATCAACAAAGAGGGGGCGCGATTTGAGGACCTGTTTTCGCGGAGCTGCTACGGCCGCCATTTTGGTTTTTTTTTTAATTTTTAACGTTCTTTATATCATGAATAAAAGCAAGAAAAAACCGCACTCAAAAAGCTTTACTCGTTTCCTTTAAAAAAATAAAATGTAAACACCTGAAATATGGCACTCCAAGGACAAAGTCTCCGTTAAATTACGTACGTACTTCTCTAGGTATTATAATGCAGATTGGCAAGAATTTTTGTTTTTCGTTCTAGGTAAAAAATTGTGGATGCTAAATGTCACGCCGCGGAGCGTCTAAAAAATGACAACAAAAGAAAATATTAGTAGCGGGCCATTTTGTACATCGAAAAAAAAATATATATATTTTTTCTAACAGCTTGATATTCATACTAAATAGATGTGTAATTAATTTTATGAGTGAATCACTTTTTACATACGAAAAAAAATTGTTAAATTCGAACATGATTTTGTACCCGTTACTGTGGCCTTGATTGACTTGTCTACTTGTTTTCATTGATGAAATGTATTGAGAATTGAAGAATTACAGACAAATCCCTTGCTGTTTTATTATATGTAGATAAGGGAAACGCGTGTACAGATAGGCATACGAAATTCGCTGGCATCGAGAGGAGCCAAGGAGTGGGATTATCAGAGCTAACGCCTGCCTGTATCTTCAAAAATCGAGACTTCCGAACGGAGGGACGGCGAGAGGGACAACGGTGAAAGGGAATAAAGGCGAGCGGCGAATTTCGTAGACGTATTCCCCTATTCTTGCCATCAGTTACGACTTCACCATGGATTTCAAGGCCTCAAGAGCTTTTCAGCTTTGAATCCTCAACAAGATCAAAAGTATCGCCTGAAGCACTGAAAAAGCGCGGGTCAAGCAGCACCACCGTGAGCTCGGGCTGCTTTTTTTACCCCTCGGATGTATCTCCTTCTCGGTGGCTCTCACCCTCTTCTCTTTGGACAGCTCGCACTGATGTATACGCGAATCAACTAAGGGTATGAGGAAAGGACTTCTCGTCCTTTGCCCTGCTTACCGCCGCGCCTTCTCCGCTACTTTCTCCTACTCGCTTTCGGCATTCTGCATATATGCATCCGCGAAACTCTACTGCTGAGAATTTCAGCATAAATAGGGTCCACGGATTTACGTTGGATTAATCAAGCAACCTTTGCGAGCATCCGAGCGAAATGTAAACCATCCAGTTTTGCCGGCTTAATTTGATATATACCTCGCTTATAAAGGAAGGCCACCCCGTACGTATGCAGCCTTCGTTACGTACTTTCATCGCGCCACTCTTCCAAATTCTCCCCCCCCCCCCGCTGGTTGTCATCGTCGCGAAGGAAATGCACGCTTTTGCCCGTCGCCGCAATTTACAATTACAACTAACGTCACTTTATCAGAATCAGAATAGTCCGCGAGAGTCCAGAACATCGCTGAAGAAGTTCTGTTTTGCTTTTTTTCATATGCTTTATCATTATGCGCAACATTTATTTAGCGAAGGTATTTCCATTACGATGAAAAAGATGGTCAAACATGTAGAAAAAAAATATTAGGCTTTTTACCTCGAAAAAAATCAACTGCTCGGTGCCATGTGACAAAATTATTCCAGCTCTCTTACACTTGAAATTCATTTTGTTACGTGTTTCAATCATATTTTCGGGCGAAAGTGAGGAAATTCAGAGGTCCAGACCAAAATAATCATTAGCCTTATACATCGATACATCGACGCTGCTTACGAAAAGTAGCATGTTTCAGAATTCTCACGAAAACAAGCACGTTTGATATCACCGCGAAAAGAAGCAGGTTTCGATATTCACCGCGAAAATTAACATGTTTGAGTAACACTGGAATTGTTTCCGACTTTTCTTCCATGCTTTTTTACGCCTTGCCTCTTTTTTTTACTCCAATTCCTATGACCGCAATCGGAAATTTACAATTTTTTAGACCTCTCAAAATTGTTTAATTGGACTTCAATTAAAATTGCAAGTATTCGGGAAATATCCATTCAACCTTACGTCGATACAATCCACGTTAAATATGATTTTGGCCAAGAAGGACGAGAGATGAAAATCTTAAGAAAAAACTAAACCATGTATGATGTTCGAATGTTCCAATTAAAACAGACGTCAGATAAAAAATTGCCGCTTGCACCAAGAAAAAAAAAAAGATTTACAGGCCATGCTTGAGAGAGGTTTAATTCCAATCGAACATCAGCAAGATTTTTCAAACATATTCGACGATAACCATCTGTAAGATTACAGCAAATTTGTTGAATTATATTTTCAATAACGTTATTTTTACATAAAAATGATCATAAATATTTCATTATATTCACAATTTCTATATTATTTTTTTATAAAAATTACTACTATCGATTTCAATTGATAATTATTATCAAAATGTTAATAAAAGCAACGAGTATAAAATTAAAATGTCATTACGCGAAAAATTGTCATATTAAAAAAAACATACTAATGGTTTATTTTTCCAGATTTTTACCTGAGCACGAAGGACTTTGAGTTCTCACCCAAACTCTTTTTGGTTAGATTGTACGAGCGGCGAGATCCTTAAGTTTTTAAGGGGTTACCCCCACTTGCGATTTTGAAAAAATCGATTTTTTTTATTGAATTTTTTGAAATGCAATTTGAAGTGCAGTTTTTTTTGATGCCCGGAATAGATGATTCTATGTAAGTTTACAAAAAAAAATATTTTCTTCGTGTAAACTGAAATTGAAACTTTAAACGCGTTTTTCTCAAAATGGCATTTCTGAAGTCGGTGACCAAGATTACTCGAACACTAATGAACCGATCTTCTTGAAATTTTGCAGGCTTATTTAATACATAAAAATGTAGTATTTAATCGTTCGATTTTTTTTCGAAAAAAAATGGCCGTTTTATAGCCAAAAAACGGCCGTTTTTTTTTTCGTTAAAATCGAACCATTAACTTTGACTGTCCGCCATTTTGTGAAAAAAGAATATTTTTTAAAATCCTTCGATTAAAGACTAGTTTATACTTATATTTGACTAAATCCATCCGCATTTTTTTTTCAGATGATCCACTTCGCCACAATGTTGGTCACCGCAAACCGTGTATATAAAAACATTATTTCATTGACGGCCATTTGCCACTAAACAATGTAATATTTTTCAATAAAAAAATTACTGAAAGTTCTTCAAGATGTGTTTTTCAAGATGGTATATTGATCGATTAAAAAAGTTTTGTAGTTTTCTTTAAAAAAATTCATGAAAAAGTCTTTTTTTTGCGCTACAAGTGGGGGTAACGCCTTAAACTTACTACTTTTACACTAGTTTTCACAGTGAACATCAAACAAGACTGCGAAAGCATAATCATGCTAGTTTTCGTAAGAACTTTGAATCGTGCTACTTTTCGTAAGCAGCGTCGATCTATAACTTGTAAGTTTTTCACGTTTTTTTTATAAATATTTATATACAGTGATAAAATTCTTGACCATAAGGTACTTACATGTACGAAAGGCTTTGCACATTCCTACATCAAATTCGCCTCATTTGTGCAAACATCAACCAGGGAAATGGCCATATAGCGTGATTTTTTAATTCTCTTCAATTTATTTTTCATGTTAAGGTAAATCAAGTTGTTATAAATCAAATGAAGCGTTTCGACGAATCAAAAATCAGGAAGTTATATCTTGAACCCCATTCTACGAATATCTGTATACAATTTTCTAGACGATTTCTTCGTCCTCATCTTCAGGCATCCTTGATAAGCAGAGAGACCTCGTTGTACCGATTTCAAACCATCGGAATTTTCCCCCTACGAGAATCGTACTTGTTGAGCTGCCTAATGGGTCTGAAAAGTGCATCGTCCTCGTTCGTTCTTGCGCGAGGAAAAGTTCTTGGAGCAATTTTTCACTCGGCTAAGCTGCGAAAACTCGTACCTTTTCACCTCGCGGAACGCCCTACTCGCGTCCCTTCGCTCTGTCCGTTAGATGCCAGATTGCGGGACTTGTTCCAAGTTTGTCTCTCGAAGCCTGAGCTCGACAGTAAGAGCAGAGGGTCAGAATCAGACAGCGAGAGCGGGAAAGTTCTCATTCGCAGCTAAGCCAGCTGTACTGCGGGCTTTTTGGTGGACATCCACGAGCATTCCTCGATTGCACGGTACTGCGCTATCCTCAACCACACATATCCCATACCATCCCACTTGCCATTTTTCAGAATCTCGTCTTCCGGTCAATCCTGGAAAGTGCTTGGGAATTTTTTTGACGTCATTTCATTCCCTGCAAACATCGACGCGATTCATCCGTCGTCTAGCCTTGGAACCACTCGCGAGACGAGTAACGCGTAAAAAGTATTGGCTTGATCATCGTTTCCACGAAATAGATGAGCATCTTCGATTTTTATCGAGTTCAACGTATAAATACTCGTCAGCGATCAAAATAACTGTGCGATAAAAAAAATGCCCTACCGGTTCACGAGACATGCATTTTTTGGGATTTTTGTTTTCATCTCAAAATGTCTATCTATTTATTCATTGGAGCTTTGAATAGGGGTTTTTTCAATTATGCAACAAAATTATATTTTTCAAACCAATCACGAGTGCACACAGTTATTTCTTTCAATTAATTCAAGGGAAGGTTCTGCCCTGTTGGGCCAAAAATGTTCGATTTTTCACCAATTTTTAATTCGAAAAGTATTAAGGCGTTACCCCCACTTGTAGCGCAAAAAAGGCCTTTTTCATGATTTTTTTTTAAAGAAAACTACAAAACTTTTTTAATCGATCAATATAGCTTCTTAAACAACACATCTTGAAGAACTTTCAGTAATTTTTTTATTGAAAAATATTACATTGTTTAGTGGCAAATGGCCGTCAATGAAATAATGTTTTTATATACACGGTTTGCGGTGACCAACATTGCGGCGAAGTGGATCATCTGAAAAAAAAATGCGGATGGATTTAGTCAAATACAAGTATAAACTAGTCTTTAATCGAAGGATTTTAAAAAATATTCATTTTTCACAAAATGGTGGACAGTCAAAGTTAATGGTTCGATTTTAACGAAAAAAAACGGCCGTTTTTTGGCTATAAAACGGCCATTTTTTTCGAAAAAAAAAATCGAACGATTAAAGACTACATTTTTATGTATTAAATAAGCCTGCAAAATTTCAAGAAGATCGGTGCATTAGTGTTCGAGTAATCTTGGTCACCGACTTCAGAAATGCCATTTTGAGAAAAACGCGTTTAAAGTTTCAATTTCAGTTTACACGAAGAAAATATTTTTTTTTGTAAACTTACATAGAGTTATCTATTCCGGGCCCATACAGAAGTATGGGCCCGGATACTTATACTTCAAAAAAATGCAATAAAAAAAAATCGATTTTTTTCAAAATCGCATGTGGGGGTAACCCCTTAAATATAGAATGTTGATATTTGGTATGTTGACTAAGCGGTCTTTATTGAATATCAAAATATTTGTTAAAGTTTGACAAAACATGGTGATGGGGGTGGGAGGAGCCACGTACGTCGGTGCGCCGGCGATGACATTCTTTGCTTGGGGAAGTCCTAAGTCCCGGACAGGTGATCTGAAGCAAAAAATTCAAACATATTTTTACTTTGTACAATATTGTGTATAAGTTGACCTATAATCAAGAAGAAAAATTGAAAAATAAAAAAGTAGTGAGCAAAAAAATGCGAAAATCTTTGGAAAAAAGCAAACTTCCTTCTGATCGCTAAGTATTTTCTTATTTTTCAATTTTTCTTCTTGATTCTAGGTCAACTTATACACAATATTGTACAAAGTAAAAATGTGTATGATTTTTTTGCTTTAGATGACCTGCCGGGACTCAGGACTTCCGCAAGCGAAGAATGTCATCGTCCGCGCACCGACATACGTGGCTCCTCCCACTCCCACCACCATGCTTTGTGAAACTTTAAAAAATATTTTGATGTTGAATGAAGACCGCTTAGTCAACATACCAAATATCAACATTTTATATTTAATACTTTTCGCATAAAAAATTGGTGAAAAATCGAACATTTTTTGGCCCAACAAGGCAGAACCTTCCCTGAATCGAATTATAATTTTCGACTTCCGCCGGATTCGAAAGTCTCTTGGAAATAACGTTGCCCTTATCAATTGAAGGTCTGCAGTGGAGCCGGAGAGTATTGTTTTTTAACCCTCAATCCGTGAAGGTCTTTGAGGCACTTTAGTCCTGTGAACCTGGGTCTTTTCGTCTCCGCACTACCAAACCAACAATTGTCAATGAAAACATCTGAAAGAAATCATGGTCAATCTTTAGGCCGTACTTCTCACGGGAAAATAGGGTTCACGGATTGAGGGTTAATTGAATTTGCGTTTTTGGATCGTCTGTTCGCAGCTATAGGTAGTATTCACTGTATATGCAGAGAGAGAGAGAGAGAGAGAGAGAGAGAGAGAGAGAGAGAGAGAGAGAGAGAGAGAGAGAGAGAGAAGGGTGGAGTCGACCGTGAGCGATCACGGTCACGGCCGTGGTTACTCTAACCAGCTATTGGAGGGAGTGCCATAGAGATAGACGGTCGTTCAAAAGCTCCTACTACGTTACCGTCACTAGAAACTGCACAAAAAATGCTCGAATGGGGCACAGGAACTGGCTATTAATATATAGGAATTTGGCTCAAATTTATTTTCACCAACTACCAATTACTACAAATATAGAAATATCATTCCAAAACTCCCTCCGCTTAATATTGACGGGCTAAAAAAACACTTTCCACCACGGGATGAAACAAAACATTTCCAATATTGTAACAAAAATCACGTAAGTCATCGTATGTTTTCGGCTCCAAATTGATTGATGACCAGTATTTTTGCAATATTTTTAAGAAATTTCTAGAGGGCGATTGTCGGAGAAATTGATTTTATTTTTCGAAAGAACTTTGACCATTTGAATTTATTCAATAAATGCCAAACAACTTTAACCCAAAAGAGATAGTTGCGGAACGAAAAAAAAAACACTATTAGTCAAAAGTCAATACCGTTAACCATTACTAAAGTCGAAAGTACTCCACATGAAAAATTTTCGAATCGGAAAATTGGCGGAGTTTTAAAAAATTGAAGAAATTTGAAAATTGATTTCGGCCTCGTCCAAGAAAATGAACAGAGATTTACTTGAATCGACAGAGAGCGGGGTCGAAAGATGAAAAAAGACAACGGGAATCCCCTGCAGACATAGACAATACTTATAGAAACTTATGGAACCAGCAGTCACGAGGGCTGCGGCGAAAAGTGGCGCTCAGCTTTCTTTCGGTCGAGTAAAAACTGTGGGACACAGAAGGACACAGAACCGATTTTCAAGCCCTAGTGGGTCGTTCTCCCGGAGCATGTTGAAAGCATTAGGAAGTTTCTTGCTCGTAAGGGAACAGCTCGAACGAGCGACGGTGATGTTCGGAGAGTGCAACACGACGATGACAAAAAAGTGGTATTATAGAGTAGCGATAGTGTTTTCAACAAGTGTACATATACGTATATGTATAAAATAATGGCAGCGAGTCAAAAAAGCGTATCCCATTAATCCGAACACAGACTTGGCGTTTTCGTGTCGTTAACTGGGTATATGCATACTTATCAACTTTCAACCAACAAAAGGAAGTGACCTATACTACCAAAGGAGATTCATTGATGGATTTACGCCTTTTTCTTCTTCTGTAATCGCTAGCCACATTGAAGCAACCTCAGCAGTTGGAATATTCGTAGCTATCAGTCTTATCAACTGTTTTGGTTAGATTTAACACCTCGTTGGTCCCCCGCCTTACTGCATTGGTGTACAGCACATATCAATGCGTTATGCCTACTTGTAACAGTCGAAAACAGCTCATTTTTGGGATTTTTTTTTAGAACATCGTGATGATAAATTTCTACAGAAATTAGGAATTTGAAAGAGCATCATCTAAAGAACACTGCAATTTTTTTATGTAAATATATTTCATTATAATCGATTTTTCGACCTCTCGAAAACGTCTTCTGCGGTGAGCAATGCCCTTCTGATCCAGGTGATCTAATATAAAAACATGAAAGAGATTTCGTTAGTATATTGATTTATCTTCTGATTAATCGAAGGAACTTCCGATGTATCAAATTAAAAAAAAAATGGCGCCTGTGCAAAGTGAATCTTGATTTTTTCTAAAAAGGGCAATTTTTGTTCATCAAACCGAAAATATACAGGGTGTCCCAGAACTGAATGCCTTCCCTGAAATGGGGGGATGGGGGTGAAATTCTGAGTCTATTGATATAAGCATGTGTGGGTCTCAAATGAACCCCTGAATTATTACTAATTTTTAAACGTGGGCCAATCAGGTATGCCGGCTCATCCGGCGAACCTGATTGGCCCAATTTTAAAAATTAATAATAATTCAGGGCTTCATTTGAGACCCACACATATTTATATCAATAGACTCAGAATTTCACCCCCAAACCCCCATTTCAGGGAACGCATGCAGTTCTGGGACACCCTGTACATCGGAAAAAAATCCTGCGATCCAATACTATATTTTTACATCTAGGGGAGGCCCTAAAAATTTCGAATAGATCGATGCAGTAGTTTTTTAGATATTTTGTCGACTTTGAAAATGTATTTTCGAGAAAAAAGCGTTCAAAGTTTCGAACGACGCTCCGAGCGTTCCGACGGGCGTCAACATGACAGCCTATAAATCTGTCAATTTTTATCCAATCACCTTGATATTTTCAGGCAAGAGTTATAAGATGATGTGCTGTCAAAATACATTACTATTTAAAAAAGTATTTTTCGACTTCTACAACTAGGCATAACCCCTTAACAGCGTTACGACAAAGTGCTTATGGGGATGGACAGTACATATGGTTTAAGGTCCCATTTCGCGGGACAGTCATAATAAATCAGGAGTTGTTACATTCTCAGGAATATCAACTGTGAAAAGTTTATCGGCCCGAGTATCGTTCCTCGGAGTTCTAGAACTTTAGGAGAACTATGGCATTTTTACAATTCCGAGATAACCAATATACCGTTATATTATGGGATATTATGGGATTTGCTATCAGTGCCTCCATCTTAACTTGATTCAAGTTGGCACTGTATCACTGATTATCCGGATGGATCTTTCGAATGCAATGACAATTCTTTCTTATTTTTTTCTTCATTTTTATTACGTCACAAACTTTTTCGGAAAATTTCTTTCCCAGATCTCCAATAAGAATTCCAAATAAAAACTTTAGAAAACTGTCGGAAACCTGTGGCAATTCAGTCCAGTGCGTGACTGAGCGATTGCCCATTCAAGTATACCTAGGCCTAGGCCAATGCTGTTTGAGACGTAATGACTCACGTGTACGTAGATAGAACACACTTTGTGCGAGCAACTACACACACGCATTTCGTCACAGGTATCAGCAATTATCTACACTATATCTACCGGAATTTTTCTTGTTTATTTTTACACAGAATGCACTGCAATAAAGAAAACACGTTCAAGTGTCGATATGCGTATTTCTAGTATGGTTGAGGCTACTTCGAACTGTAATTAGCTCTACCGAACGATCAATTTCTAACTCGTTTCGAAAATAGTCTTCTGTGATGCGTGCATCTATCATTATATTTTTTTTACAGTCAGGAATGTGACTCTTTCTTTCAGCCGTTCTCCTTTCCTCCCCCAGTTCGACGTCGACTGTAAAAAGGTTGTCATTCGGTTCGGCCGTTTTTGAGAAACATTTTGAGGGGTTTCATTACCGGTGGTCGTCTTTTGGTCCTCATGTGTATATGGGGCATTCCCTACCAAAACGGCCACCTTTAGACTCGACCCCCTTCGAGTAGGCGGAATTTTCATTACATTATTGTACCCTATAAAAGAAGCTTCCTCGTTATTTTTTCAAATTTTGTTGTTGATTTGTTTTCAAATAATAAATTTCTCCCAATACCTGATTTTTTTTAATGCTCATACCTTTATCAAAAGTAGATAAAACAGGATGTTTTTTTTTCAAAATTTCCGTTTTTAAATGCACCTTTCGAGCATAAATACAATCAAAATCAAAATCATCGTCTCCTATTTTTTCTTCAGTTTGAACCAAAAAAAGTTTCGAGCTGATTACCTATTTTGATTTATTTCGAAAAATTCTCAAAAAACTTTGATGCATCTAAGGATTTTCGCCTCCAGTCTCATGGTGGGTGAATGTTTCATTCGGAATTTCGAATTATATTTTCAGTTGTAGAGTGAAATTGTGAAGTGATTCGATAATCAACAGCCGAAAAAGAACAATCCACTCAAATAATTTGTGGTAAATATTTACAAGTGGGGCTCCAGCCCTAATCGGCTCCAAACATTTTTTCACGTGTTCGGGGCTATTCTGCAGTATGAAAATTTGTTTTTTTTTTTTTATGATGGAGGAGGGGTATTTTATGAGGAAAAAAAAATTCCGCAAAATATTCGATTTTTGAAATACGTTTTCTGTATGCTTACTCTAATTTGACTTGTGCTCAAACAAACCCAAACAAACCCAAACCCATGTCATTGGACCCACTTGATGTCACCAAACCCGTTTCTTCCATACCTTTAAGAAGGTAAAAAAAGCGTTTGGGGGTTAAAATAAGGGTTGAAATTGTCTTCCCCCGACTTAAATATTGTAAACAAAGTGCCCTGAAATACATCGACTCGGTGCAAAATTTCTAAACCCCTTTTCTAGCTGGAGCCCCACTTGCAAACATTTACCTAATTTGTTTTGTGTTGCAACAAATTAACGAACGAATACTTTTGGCGGTGAACTCACAAAATCACGGAAACATCTTTTCCAGGGTGCAATAAAATTTAAAAAAATTCAGCCGAATCGAAGGGGGTCGATTCTAAAAGTGGCCGATTTCTCATATATTTCTTCATCTTCAGCCAAAATGATGTTCCGTTATTTTTTTTTTTTTTGTGCGAATAGTCTTTCGACATTTGCCTCTTGTTCTCAAATCACTTATCGCGAGGCAATTCTGTCATTTCATATATATTCCCACCTCATCCGGGATTATCAGACTCAATTGAATCCGCTTATGCCTACGCAATTTGCTTATCCCTCGGATTACAGAAATACTCCCTGTATATACATATACCTTGGATAATTTGAACTATGAGTTGCGATATCAGCGCAGGGCACGTTTTCCCGTCTAGTGCTTCGACATTATCGTGAAATTGTGCGAAAGGGTGAGAAGTGCGAGGCTGAGTGTGTATGCGCGAAGGGAAACGAATAATTGGAGGGATGTACACAGTTTAAGGTGGATGGGGGAGGGTTCGTTCGAGATTTTACTGCGAGTGTCTTTGTATTCCTGTACACAGTTTGGTTTCGGGTATACGGCTGCAGATACACGCCACCTCGAGTAGCTTCGTACGTTAATTTGTGTTATCTTCCTTAATACTGATGCGTTTATGCTACATGGTATTTAACGATGTTTCATAGACATATACATTCGTACACGTATAGGAATAAAGCGAGAGGAAACTATGCAGGTATTTTCTCCTCTCTCTCTCTGTCTCTCTCTCTCATTCCCACATGTTTTGAGTACCAAAAGCGGGAAACCCAACACGCCGCAAAGGGAGGATTGCATCTCTTAACGTAACACCCATTGGGCACGATGGCTTTCCCACTATACGTATTATGCATAGGGTTGAGAGCATCCAGCTGCGGAGACAATGTCAGAACATGCAAATTCCCGCGCGTATACATATTTAGATACATACAGGCTATTCCACAACGCTCTTGTCACTGCACATCTATCCGGCTGTAAAAATACGCAAAAGTACTCTGTCGATAATTGAAGTGGCAATGTGTGTTGCGAGAGAATTATAAATGAAGTGCAATCGTCATGGCAGCTTAGCAATCCATGTCTATAGATATTTTCACATGGATTTCGACACATTCTCGCTCTCGGACTCTGGTACCACTGGTCCCCAGAGGAAGAGCCAGAGGTCTCGCTTATTGAGGAAAGTATTGGACTTCGACCTACTTTCAACTTATGTGGTGCTCTGAGTGAGCGAAAAAACGACATCGCTGTGTCGAAATGTAACCCAAACAAACCCTAAGCAAACGTATGTTTGTCAGCTTCTGTTCGTCATCGCTGATTCAAAAGACTTGGCGAACATCTTTATAACAACATCTAATGTTGTATGTCTGTATGTCTGAATCATTTTCAAGAAAATGCCCAGCATTTTCTTGAAAATGATTCAGACATACGTTGGTTGTCGGAAAGTTTCTCGGAGTGAATTCTTTTGTACCGCACGAGATGGAATGGAATTACCTGTACATGGAGATCCGCGCGTGAGAGGGAGTTTCGAGAGAAAATGAGGGAATGCGACAAGATCGGTGTCTCTGGGTTTTCGCACAACGCGATTCCCGTCCACCCCCGAATTACGTGCACCTCCATACACGCTGATAGTCGGTTTTGGGTATTGCGTAATCTCTCCGTACAAACCTAAAATTTTTGCCCAGAATCACAAAACACTGAGATGAATCTGTCGCAGAGGCGCCTGACAAAAGTGACCTTGAGAAGAATTGAGGGGAGTCATCACATTTTCTAAAAGTTGAGAAAGAGGAAGATAAATCTTTGGAATCATACTGGCATCCACCATACACGAACTGAACATGTTGGACAGTGTTACCATTGACTCGCAACATTACTTATTGAAATTCGAAATATGTAACGCAAAGTGAGTCAAATAAAGGCACCGTGGTAATCTCAAAGTCGAGAGAAACACCAAAGATTCTTTCTTCGGTCTACCAATATAGCGAAGTTTCGAAAAATGTTACGCCCGAAGTTGGGACACCCTATAGATATATATAAGCCATGGAAGACATACGTGAGGAGCGTGGCGCGATGGTTGAAGGGAGTGGGGAAGTCTACGATGGCGAAAGCGCGCCCATTGGGGTGGAAAGCTGCGCACTTTACGGGCCAAGCTCCGCATATTTTCATACTTGCCCGCGTTTCCCGGTAACAAGATCTTCGCGAGGGCCCATCGTGATTCTCGTGGGCTGACAGCATCAGGAGATCGGAGCCTCCACCGAGCTCTTTTTCCCTTTCGCGCTTTCTCTTTCTATCTCGCTCTATCTCTTTCCCACCCACGCATCAGTTGTACGGCTGCCTTCGCTCCGTTATATACGATAATGTGTTTGCATGTATGTATACAAACGAGCGGATGCACCGGCGGGAAATCCCCGGACAGGGTTGAACCCAGACCCCCTGTTTTATTCGTTTCTTCCTTCTCTCATTGTGCGCCGTGCGAATTTTGAAAAAACTCAAAATGCTCTTGACATATATCGTTGTCGTATGGTTGGGGGTTGCGAGGAAGGACCGGAGTGAGGAATTTGTTGCCTAGAAAAGTCGTTTAACAAAATTGGTGGTATGGAAAGGAGAAAAGCTATCATGAACTGTCAATATCGTACAGTCGCTGAAAAACCCCGTAATCGGAAAAAAAATTAGAAGGCCAGTTTTTTTACAGGTGATTCTGTAGGTGCCGCGGGTGCGAAATCCAAGTTTGCCTAAAAATCGGGGTGTAGGGTTTTTTTAGCGGATAAAGGGGCATTGGGGTGGATTGATGCTAAACTGCAACCCCTACGAGGTCGGCGCCATGAGACAAAAGTTCAGTAAAATCCGGGCTTCAGTTTTGTCCACAGCGCCGAGGTCGTGGAAGTTCATTTTGGGGGTGAAAAAGTAGGATGAAATTTTGAAAAATCAGTTTTAATTCAATAACTCTTTAAGAAAAGGTCGTACACTTTTTGTTCAAATGGGACCACTGTAGCCCTTGAAAAGACGCATCGGTCGAGTATTTGATCATCACTCTCCGGTAATATATTCATCCCTCAAAAAATTGTTGCAATATCAAAAACAAATTGTTTATTGAATAACTCAAAAACAATCAATTTTTAGGGTATGGTTTAAATGTACGAAATGTAGAGAATAATTTTCTCTAAATTTTCGTTTCTATGAACTACCCTTGAATTTGGCTTCTTTCAACCCCTCTCGGGGGTTGAAAATGAAAAATAAAATTCTGGGCAAACCATTGACCGCACGAATTCACCTTCGTGGAAGAATTTGTACCTTGAACCCTCAGCTACATTTTTGTCCACAGCGCAAAACTCGTATGTCATTATTTTCGGTCAATAGTTTTTCCAGAATTTCATTTTGACTTCTCAACCCTCGAGAGGGGTTGGAAAAAGCAAAATTCAGGGTTGGTCGTCGGAAACAAAAATATAGAGAAATCTATTCTCTACATTTCGTACCTTTAAACCATGCTCGAAAAATCGATTGTTTTTAACTTATTCAATAAACAATATTTTTGACATTTAAACAATTTTTTTGTGGGTGAAGATATTATCGGAGAGGGATGATCAAATACTCGATCGACGCTTCTTTTTAAGTGCTACAACGTTCCCATTTTAACAAAAATTGTATGAATTTTTCCTTAAGAGTTATCGAATTAAAATTGATTTGTCAAGACTTCACCCCTCTTTTTCAGCCCCAAAATGAACTTGGACGACTTTGGCACTGTGGACAAAAATGAAACCCAAATTTTTCGGAACGTTTTGTCTCCCGGCGCCGATCTTGTAGGGGTTGCAATTCGGCATTAATCCACCCCCACCCCCATTTATCCCCTAAAAACCCCCACACCCCGATTTTTAGGCAAACTTGGATTTAGCACCCGCGGCACCTGCAAAATCATCTGTCAAAAAACGGCCCTTCTTTTTTTTCCGATTCAAATATACAGCACGACTGCACTACTAATCTTGAATGCAATGGAAATTATTTTCAGAAAGCGCTAGCCGTTTCGTTAGCTATTGATTTGGTAGGAATAGCCGTTAGGGTTGATGAAAAATAATTCGTTTCTAATTTCGTCATTGGTATACATCCACTCGCGAAGTTAGTCTTGGCCATCGAGTCCCCGGGGATGATCGCAAGAGATCGATGATCTGTCGTACCAATATAACGGATCATCCTATGAACCGTTGCGCAGTCGGCTTTATTGATTCCCCAGGGACACTCCCGTGTACACCCATGGTCTTTGAATCGCTACTGTGCCGGGTATTTGTCAGTTACGTGGGGCCATTGACGCGTCGCAAGTACGAAATACCAATTGTGGGTGAAACATCGACAGCTTACATCTGTATAGCCTAAGGGAATCATCGTTCAGTTCGGCTGCAATTTGTTACACCATATATTCCAAAGGTTATTTGTTGTCGACAGACACGTGTTCCCGAGCACAAAGCTGATGGATATTTGCTGTACGGTTACACAGAAGAAGAACAAAGAACAATCGAAAACGCTAGGCGTTCGGAGAGGGTAATGGCACATTGTGGTATCCAAGTGGCATCGATTAGACGTGATAATCAACTACTGGAAAGTTGCCAACAGCCCCACCCTGTACTACCGTTACAGCGGCAATTTTCTTATGACGACGTTGAAACTTTGGAGACACCAGGACATCAATGAAGAGGTCCGGAGACACGTTGACCCTGAACGAACCTTTTTTTCCCCAATGGTCCTAAACGTCGCAGGAATCCTACGTGGGCTGTAAATTTTCGTAATCTGCGGCTGATTGCGCGCAATCAATAGAAATCGATGAGGTGTACAGATGCAGGAGAGAGCCGCCGTTTGCTGATGCGGGTGAATTGTATCGAGGGAAAAGAAAGAGCGTGAGACAAGGGCGGATGTTCCCATGTGCCATGTGGACGAGGAGAACTAGGAAGAGAGTGATTATACAGGGAATCGTCACGTTGCCTATACACGGTTGGTCGCCGTTTAAACGGCCACTTTGATCCTTGCCAAAGGAAACGTTCCTCAGTTACACAGACACGAAGACAAAGATACCGATGTAGCCATATAAACGTGCACGGCCTCGGAAACCTGCCATCCTGATGTCAGTTGCTGTTCACAGGCTGCTCGTTGTTCGCCCAGCCTGGGCCCATTGCGGCTTCCATTGTTCTCCCAAACTATATTACAACCGGAAGTAGCCACCGCGCGAGGCAGCCTTCCGTGTCTCGTAATTCAGTGTGTCGCGAGCGATTGCGACGCGAGGGTGCACTATCACAGGTACTCCGGGCACAATGCGCCCTCTCTTGCGCTACAACGTTCCGTGTTACACTATATTATGTCTGAGCGAGAAAACGGACGGGCTTGCAAGACAATCTAGGCTAAAAGAGAACCGCGAGAAAGAAACGGGATCAGCCCGAGATTGTTGTACCGTTGAAATTCTGCAAAAGTGTCCAGGCGACGGTGGAGAGCGAAAAGACGACAACGCAGCCACGGTCACGGTGTTAGATCGCAGTGGCTCGAGCTTTATCGCCCTATCCGAAAACCTTTGAACTGGAGACAGGATAACTTGAACTGCCACTTCAATGTTAATCGGGTTGGCGAATCTTTCGTAACTCTCGTAGCTTATTGTTTGATTCTTGTGATTCATCAGCTTCCCCTTGCTAACACATTACGGTACATTTTCCTCCGACGAAGTTCTTTTTGCAAGCCAAGTTTGCCGCGCTATCAATGCGCCAGTAATGGACCCTCTCGGTTGATTCTTCCTTTGGGATTTTAGTGCTGTTTGAATGATTGAATGGCGAGAGAAATAGCTTGCAGAACCAGCCCTTTTTGGAGGATGGAACTAAGAAAAATACTTGAAGGTCCGACCTCTCGCTCTCCACTTTGCCCATCGTTTTAATTAAATTTCCTTCATGGTGATCGAGGGAAAAGTCGACTTTGCGGAAACCTTAGGTTGGACCCATTTCTTCATACGGATCCTTCTTCTCCTGCTCATTGCTCCGCAGAACCAGTTCCTTACGATCCCGTATTCCACTTTGTCGCATTCCACTCGCGCGGGCAACCACGCGATTCGGTAGGGGAACTTCCTCTTTCGCATCAGCAACTCGAGTTAAACTTTGACGCTCCTTCTCTCCACTTTAACCTCCCCATCTTTCCTGTTTCTCCTGGGCTCCGTTTGGCTCCGGGTACCTATATTCCCTAGCTCGTTCTCTCGTGTAGTAGATTGAATCTAAATCCAACTTGTTGCCGAGAACTCGGTACAATAGCGAAGGAAACGGTACACGCCGAGAAAGCACCTAGATATATGGGTGTGCTTCTATACTTGTTCCATTTGTATGTGCGGCATGCGAGCTGGAGAAGAAAACAGAAAGGAATCCGGCAAATTAGAAATTTGCAGATTATACCTACTGGAAACGTTCGCGTCTCGACGCTAATGCCTGCTCTGGAGGCTCTGTCTTGGGACTCCCGCGCAGAGGCAACATTTTAACGATGGAACATTTGGAAGCAGTGACCAAATTCCTGTGCCTTTCGTGGGCCTCCTTACCTCTGTCTCGTTTAGTCTGTCGAAACGTTGTTCTCTTGTTTGCCAATTTATCGGTAGCGAAAGTTCACAAAAGGTTCGTGAAGGGTGAAATGTACTTCCTGATAGAATTAATAGCGGTAATGCCGGAACTTGCAAACTGCTTCTTCGAAGTTGTAGCCAGCTCTCAAGGCGCCGTTCATAAGACACGATCCTCCTCAATTTTCGAGAATTCATTTACAACTTTGGAGTTGCAGTAGCTTTTTCGGCTCCTTTACACTCATAGCTTCCTCTTTTATCTCAGCTAAAGCGCCGTTCCTTTGTGATCCGCATCCTTTTTGATATTTGCAGAAATTTCAGCAATTACGGTACGCTCGAAAGTTCAAAACGTCAAGTAAGCCAAACCATCTTATGGAGTCTTGCAAAATGTATGATTCATCATCCTTCAACTAAACTCGGTTCAACTTGTTCCCTTAATATTTACCGAACATCAAGCGTTGATATTTTTTTTTTTTTAGAAAAAATTCGGGTTTCCCTCAAAAGATGACATCGAATTTTGAATGATAAAATAGACTGAAAAAAATATATGTACGGTTGTAAACGTTCTTTTCATTGCCGATCTACCATATGAAAGATTTACGGTTTTTTCTGCAACAATACAAGAGTCCGACACAGACTTGACGACGTCGAGACCATTTTTTAAACAATGCAAAGTGCAGGTCCAATGCTTCGTTTTTTATGTTCGGGTCAAAAACACTGTTTTTCGAAGCGAATTTTTTCTGGAGGTCGAATTTTTGGGGTAAAAAATACGTTGCGTCGCTCAACATGCAGCGACGACCAATTTGTTTCGTATTACTCGCAAAACGACGTCACGGCATTTCTACAACAAATTCTTTGTTACGATTGCACGACCAGGGGTTTTTTGACGAACATAACATGATTTTGTTCCCGCTCTAGATCCTGGCCTTGCAGTCACAGATTTTTTCGGCTTCAATTTTTTTCGCTCGTGTTATTTGGCCTCGACATAGAACAGAGGGAAGCCAAGTTAATAGCGAGCTCGCTCGAATTCGCCTATTCATCGCAGAGGTATTTATATGGGTCAGTTTGAAGGACGAAAAAAAAATCCTTCGTATTCCCAGATGAACGAGAAGCGAAATCCTCGCTTAGTAGCGAAAGTAGACGGGGATGCGAGTGCGAGCAGAACAACATACGAAATTGTTGAACGCGAACGATATTCAGGAAGAGAAACGAATGAAACGCAATCCCAACGTACATGGAGATAAATTACAACGCCAGGGGCAAAAATTTCATTCGAAATTTTCACAGCCGCGTTTTTCTTTTTCTAAGTACATCAACCATGCACTGAACAATGCTCGTTTCGACCTATTTTTGTACGGTAGGTTTTCATACACTCGCGAGAGTTAATTTTACTCGTTTGACGAGATTCCTTTGTTGAAGTTTTGACTTATCAAAATGAAGCCGAAGTGACATATAATTCCTCCGATCAATAAATTCGTGAAATATTTTCGAAACTTTTTTTAGCAAGAAAATTTTTTGAAAAGTCGCAACAGGCTAGAAAATTATGTTTCGATTGAGCCAATCGATAATCGAAGAGTAGCTCCTAGGCATATTAAAAACACGCACTTTAAAAAATTCCCAAAGACATCCTGTAGGTAATTGCTGATAATTATGGCAAAATGGTCATGCGTTGCTCACTGACGAGAATATTGATTATTATTATTATTGATTTATATGAAGAAATGACTTTGGAATTAGTTGACCGATAAAGCCTGAATATTTATTCTTTTGATTTTTTTATTTTTAAAAAATATTAAGTCGGACACCACTGTAACTGCCCATTTTCGACCGTTTTCTTTGGATTTTTTTTAAAGAAAGAAATAAAATACATGGTCAAAAGAACTTTGAGGCTTAATAAGGTATATATTGAAGTTTATAAAAAAAAAAATTTATCAAAAGAACACAAAATGGCGGCGCACGAGTCGCTATAGCACTACTGGTTTTCAGCCAACCCTCTTCGTGGCGTGCAGTAGAACTGTCGTAAATTCAATTCTGCAACTAAGAGTGAAATATTTTCGTGAATTATATCAGTTGTAGCGGTAAAGTAATTGGGAAAATTAAAAAATAATTTGAAAAAATAGAGATGAGTTTGAAAAAAACGTTGTTTTTTTCGACCATAATTTTCATGTAAAAAGATATCTATTTGTTACGATTTTCAATTAATCGATAAAAGCGCTCGTACTTGACTGTTTAACCAATCTAAGAAGCTACAGTTAAATATCCAAGCCGATTGGACGAAACGTATTCGAGGTCTGCTCCGTGCCGATTTCAAAAACATGGTTTTGAGGAAAACGTGTTTGAAGTTTTCGGTCTAGTAAACGGTTTTATAGACGCCACAGCGGATGAAATTTTTTTTCCGTAACCTAATACCACCTATTGGTAGAAAATAAAATGTTTTATAGTCGGTAACTTTTTTCCCCAAAGCTAGTCTTACAAGAGTCGAGAACTGCGTCTAGGGGCGTGGCATCGCCGAAGGCGCCTTTCAGCGCTCGGAGGCTGCTCACAAAAATAGCTCGAAAACCACTTTGAAACCGTTTTTCAACTATAAACGAATATGCATCATATTTTTGAAGGTGCAAAGGATTTTTTAAGAGTGTCAAAAAAAAACAAATTTTGAAAAAAAAACAGTGGTGTTTCGCCCTTAAGGCTATAAGTAGGATCTTTTCAGCCCGGTACGAACTCATAACAAAACAATGGAATACAGCTCACAGTGGTTTTGACAGTTTTTTCGGTAGTTGGGAAAAAGATAGGTTTTTATTATTTTTTTCTTTCAATATTTATTATTTCTGTATTGGGTGCAGGAGTGGCATTTGGCCGTGCCATCGAATCACTAAAAACGACGGAGTACGACAGCAAGAGACATCGTCGTTAGCCTATATCTCAGCAGGTGTCGTTTGATCTTGAATCATGTGGGAGAATCGTCGTTGTGGAATTTTACTGCCACTCGATGATTTCGTACCAATCCCCCTCTCAGGGGAATTCATTGCAACCAGCTACAAAATTAACGCGGGAGTGCCGAGTATATCTCAAAAAAGTATTCAGAAGATTCGAAAGAAATTCGATTTTGATACACTGGGTCAATGTGACCCGGATGGTACATCCACCTGCCATCAACAACGCTTCGGTTTTGATTTTTTTAAGGGGCTATGCCAGTGCGAATGCTGAAAATTTGGGTGATTTTCGGGAATTTTTTGGAAGAAAAGTACTCAATTAAATATTTCGGTAAATTATGAATATATTTGACTATATTTCACCTATATTACATAATTTTTTCATAGAAAAATATTGAGATCCAAGCGACTTATGCGCTGCCTTCGGAGGCGCCAAAAATAGTTCGTCCACTGCTGACACGATTCCGGCCCAGTAGCTGAAACCGAAAAAGGAAACAATGTCGTTAAACTGGAAGGTATTTTCTGTACAATGACGTAGAATTATCGAAAAATATCAAAATCTAACAAAATGGCGTAGTTATGAAAAAATGTCTGTTTTCTTGCCTACAAAATGGTCGTTTTTTTCAATGCCAAATCGTCAATTTTCATCCAATCAAACATAACATCCGTCATTGTAGAGTAAATATATTCGAGAGTACTCAGTTCAATTTTCAAGTCAATCGAATAATTGCTATTTGAGTTACAATGTCAGCAAATTTGAAAAATCTCATTTCGAGAAAAACGCGTTTAAAGATTTAACTATCGATTTTTGCAAGATAAAATGATATTCATATAAATTATATAAATGATAATGATATTTTTGAACATATAAACTGTCGAAAAAAACAAAATCGATTTTTGAAAGTGTCATACCGGTATAGCCCTTTAAATCAGGAAAACACTTTAAACATCTCTTAACATGTTTGCATAATTAAAATTCGGAAAATATGAAATTAAATTGTTGTAAAAAATTATTAGAAATTTTCAAATGAAATGAATTTTGATGAAATGATTTCAAATGAAATGAATTTTTATGAAAAGATTTCAAATGAAATGCATTTTGATGAAAATATTTCAAATGAAATGGAGTTTGATTAAATGATTTTAAATGAAATGATTTCAAATGAAATTAGTTTTGATCAAATTATTTTAAATGAAATCACTTTTGATCCGGTGTTCCTACGGATGGTAAATATAAGATACCGAACCAAAATGAGCATGTAAAGTTATCTTCGCGAATAATCATCGAGGCGAATTGTGATCCGAGATTACAGCCGATTTTTCGTTACATTTGTGACGTAAATGGTATAGTCTCGTCTGCTCTCACCATTGTAGTTTGATTGATCTGGAGGAAGCGTTAGAGCATCACCCAGTGGGAAACTTCCACATTGTCCTTGTGTAGCCTCCAATCTATCTATATATTGTATCAATGGTGCAGAGATTCTCCTGTTGCTTGTCCTCCCTGGAATTCGATTAATCGACATTGTCCACCTGCTTCGTGGGTGATGACATTCTCATTGAAGCGTGTCTATACAAATGCATCTGATGTTCATCAATAATGACATAATTGAGGGAATAAGTCTTTCAAAATTACCCGATGAGAAAGCAATGAGGAGACAAATATTTTTAGACGATCAAAATGATCGATTTCGATGTTAATAAAGAGTGTCTCAAAATGATCTGACATTTTAATTTATCAATAAAACCTATCAATAAAAAAAAATAGAAATTTTTGAAATTTTGATAAATATTATTTATCAATAAAAAATATTTGAAAAGTACGAATATTTTTATTTTAACCCTTCGACTGTACACTTCGTCATTTTGACCCCTTTTTTTCAACTGCCTGTATCGCAAAACTGGGTAATCTATTCGACCGCAGTGCGCCGCTCGAATGTTCGCGCACTCCTACACTGTAGGTGGACACTCGGCCCCCATCTTACATCCTGCCCGTGTACTGAGGACAGCTGTCGAAAAAGGACCTGGGGTCGAATCGACCCCGGTTATGCAGTAGTGCGGTGAAAGTGAAAACATTTTTGTTGTTTTGAAATTTGGTGTTTCATTACTGCATGTAAGTGAGTTTCATTACTGCATGTAAGTGAGAATGTTTGGGCGCTTAATTTTTGCTTTTCTTAAACAAAAAATTTCGGGCCATAAAATAACGATCATTGACTACAAAAAACGTCTCTACAAAAAAAAACAAAAATGCATACTCTTACCGAAATACAACAATCTGAAAAATACCTGGGGTCAGATAGACCCCATATGCAGTCTGAGGTTCGTAGCGGAAGTGTGCAGTCGAAGGGTTAATATAAGGTACAAAGATGGAGGTTATGTGTGGAACACAATGTCCGATAAATGGTTTTGTTCATATACGTAGCAACTAACAAGGAAAGGTTGCGAGGTCGAACTCTCCGATTTCGATTAAGGGGTTTGGCCGCAGTAACGGGTATAACATCATGTGCGAATTTAACAATTTTTGTTCGTATAAAAAAGTGATTCACTCATAAAATTAATTACACATCTATTTAGTATGAAGGTCAAGCTGTTAGAATTTTTTTTCGATGTCCAAAATGGCCGTTTACTAATATTTTCTTTTATCTTTTTTAGGCCCCCCACGGCGTGACATTTAGCATCCACAATTTTTTACCTAGAACAAACAATAAAAATTCTCGTCAATCTACATTAGAATACGGAGAGAAGTACGTACAGAATTTAAAAAATATTGTTTTATTCTATTGTTTTATCTATTATTATATTGTTAAATACGAATTTGACTTGAACTTGAATTTTCAGTGAAAATGTTGTATAAAACTGCTCATAAAATGAAAAGTTTTCGATTAATCAGAAATTCCATACGTACTTCTCTGCGAAATGCAATTAGAAACATAACTTTTAAATTAGTAGTAAATCGAGTGCAAATTGTTGAAGTTATTTGGCACGCCAATTGGAAAAAAGCTGTTTCGAGAAAAACGTGTTTAAAGTTTTACATATGCCTGTGGCCATGCCAGACGTGGGCTTACGTTATACGCTCAAAGTCCGTGAAAAAAAATGTCTTGCTATTAATCGAATAGTTACTTATTCTTACGATGATAAAGCACCGTTTTAGCGAAGAAAAAAATCGATTTTTAATTCTACTGTGGCCTTACCCCTTAAATTTGGCATCGTTGTAGAATGGATAAAAATAGGCGACACGTATTTTTTTGTATCTGCGGAACCCGATTTTTGAGGGTTGAAACGCACCCTCGAAAATTGGGGCGTTTTTTTTGTTTTTCGTCGAGAACGTTTCAACGGTACGAGATATGAAAAAATTTCAAATTGCAACAATGTTTATTTTTTCGTGTACTATACACTGGAAATGAGAACGATAACGTTATCGACGAAAAACGAAACAACACCCCTACTTTCGAGGGTGGGTTTTACCCCTCAAAAATCGGGTTCCGTCGATATAAAAAAAACGTGTCGCCTTTTTTTTACCCAGTCTACAAGCATGCCAAATTTCATCAAAATCGAAGAGATTGACCTCGCAACCTTTCCTTGTATGTCCTCCACCATCGATTTGTTCATGCTCCAATATTCAACTGGCGAATATACGGCGCTGCGCATGGTCTGATGGCTGCAGTTCTCGTGTCGATTGGATCTTGTAAGCATGCACATGCAGATTTTTCGTCAAAATTCGCTGCACAGAGCACCTTGAATCATCCAATTGTCGAGCACCATAGCGAATCGAGGTGGAAGGACTTTCCTCAACACTCGCACTCACTGCGGCTCACCATTTTTGTAGTGAATTTTCACAATTTCTATGCGTTGCTCGATCGACTAATTCTCCGCGACTAACCCTCCATACTTCCTGATACCAGTTGTCAAAGATTAGTACTCCATGTTCGCGACAAAAAAATGGCGTGCAATTCAAAATGTCAGGTCATTTTGAGACACTCTGTAAAATACCGATCAACTTCCAAAATGTCATGTACACTCGTGGATACTTGAGTCTCAATTGCAAAATGGTTCATTTATTTGCCGAAAAAGTGAATAAAAACTGCTTGTTGCGTTTTGTTGTTAGCGGTTAATTAGACGAAAGCCACGAGACCATGAGGAAATGGGAGAACGAAAGAAAAATACCTCGCGAAGAATCCTAATGCCCGAGCTCTCAACGTTAAGGTCGTCGGACATTTATATGATAAAGAGACATCCTTGAACAATATTTATGCGTCGTGGTGGCTAGAGTACCCGGCAATAAATAAACGGCCTATGCTAATTCTTTACACCCCCTTCACACTGACTGGGTCTCATTCGCTGTGCAACGCATCTTCGCGTACATAGCTATTGTAGAATTCGAGAGCATGGCGTCCCTCACCCTCTTCTTACTACACATACTTTTACCAACCGTACCAACCCCCCTTTTTCCCTCTCGAGAGAAAAATGTATGCTTTTTCCTGAGGGTGTCTTGAAACAGCTACTCGGAATTCAAAACTGGAGGCCCCGGGTTCTTTTCTTTGTCTCTTCCTTTCTCTCGCGTGTGCTTAATGTTTTTTTCATATACGAGAAGAGAAAGACTGTTTATAAATGACCTCGTTAACTCTAAGAGGCTCGTATTTGCGATCAATCATTATAAAACGCAATTCGAAAGGGGATAAAAATTAGTATGCTACTTTTATTATTCCTACCCTATATACCCTATACCCTTTTTCACGAAATCGCATACTATATTTCGAAATTACCGAGTAGATGTAAACAATTTTTTTTTTCGGATACGATGGTGCTGTCCTCAATCACTACGTAATGCAATGGGGGGGGGGGGCGGGGAGGGGTCGGCCAGGCGTTACGCTCTACGTACCAACGGAGTGGGGGTCGAGGTTTGCGTTACGTCACGATTTTAAAACTGCCAGAAATAGCAAAATTTCTGCATGCTTAAGTTTTTAATTTAAACCTCGAGTGCAATTTTACCGTGGACAGCTGACAGCTTTCTATACGCAATGTCAGTTAAGGGGGAAAATCACTGTGCAAGAACTTGCACAGTAGCTTTCCCACATCCCTAAGCAAAATTTGAAGGAATTTTTTTTTATAATTCTTGAACGTACATGTATTGAAAAATTTGTTGGCAACATTTTTATTCACAAGTCAGAAGTTGACGGAGTTATAGTCACTTTAGTGAGAACAGGTAGCGCGACCGGTCAGTGCCCTCAGTTCCTACAGGTGTGGCATCATTTACAATAGATAAACTACAGGTTCTTGTTATTTTGTGAACTATCATGAAGATGAACCGTCGTATCACCTGCGACTAGATACTTCAATGTAAGTATTAATATTCTAGAAAAAATCGTAACTTTATATCAAGAAACACGAAACGAAAACTTTGAACGCGTTTTTCTTGAAACTAGTTTTTTCGACATTGTCCGAACGAATACTTATAACGATAACTTATGAACCGATTTGCAATTTTTAGAAAAACATTTTTGTAATCGATGTGACTAAGGCTGTACGTATCCGCGTTTTTAACATTTGATAATTACTATTTTCAAAGACTGCTTGAATACAGAAAAGGGCCTTGAAAATAGACAAAAATGTCCAAACCGTCAGCATTTTGAAGAAAAAAAACCAAAATAAGAAAACGGCTACGCATAACGATAGCCACATTTGTATAGATATCGATAAATTGTTGACTTTCAATTTGCAGATAACCTTTCATGAAGATATCGATGGAACAATGGAGAGACATTTTTTTTCGTCGTCAAATCAACATATCTCTGTTAATTTTCAAGATTTTGTCATAAAAATTGGTATAAAACTAGATGTATTTATTCTTCACAAAATGAGTATAAACCCGATCCTTTCATAATTAGTTATGTCTATGAAAAAAATCGTAATTATTGACGACAAAGCACCCGTTACGTAACGGAATGGGAGGGGGGGGTTCTGGCCAAGCGTTACGGCCCCGTTACGCGGGGGAGGGGGGGGGGGGGGGGTAAAATAGGGAAATTTTGCGTTACGTAATTTGTGTACGCCCCCTTATCGTGATTTGGTTGCCTGGGTTTTCCCTTTGAGCTTGAAACTTCACTGAATATGACACATCTTTGTTACCTTTTGAAAATAGACATAAGGTGTTCGGCCCAGTAATCGTCAGGGTTCTAGTGATCATCAAGCATTACATTGTCACACTCCAAGAATACGTTTCCAAGAATAATCTAATAAAATCTATTCAGCTACGGCGTCCAGCTGCGAATTTGTTCGAAACTTTCATTTGGAGGTTAGTAAACCGTATCACATTTCGGGTGACTTGAGGCAAGTTATAAATAAGAATCTTAGTTTTGCGTTCACCATAGAAAATTATAGGTTTGTGCTAATTTCAAAGAGTTTTCATACACGACGATTACTGATTCAGCAATGTATACACTATGCGGATTAATCGTCACGGCTGTCAACTGGGACAAAGTTGGCAACAAAATCTTATGAATCGAATTTTCGTTTATAGAAAATCAGAAAATAAATATTGGGTCCGTAATAAACATTCCCTGAAGAATCCACGGACCAGCAATCTTCATGCACATATTCGCGATGGTAAAAATATATAAATATAAACAAACGTGGACCATTACTGGGTCGTGACCTGGCAATAACTGGGTACGTCTCGAACACAAACAAACACCACTCCATCGAAAAAAATATTCAAAATTATTTTATGATAAAATAGTTGTTTATAATTATTATAAAAAAATTACAATTCTGACGTAATAGCTATAATGAGTTTTATTTAAAAAAAATAATAACGTGGTATATAAGAAAAAGTTATGTCTTAAACTGTTTATCAAATGTTTTAATAAAAAGCAAAAAGTTTGTGACTGAGGGACTAGAAATTATTTTGCAGTCCTATATGCAGACGCAATCGAGTCAGCAAATGCCTACGGACGTTTGCATAATTAGTTAAAGCAGTATAAACGCATGTGACGATTAGTGGGACGTTCACATGGCGATAACTAGACCAATCGTCATGGCGGTATGACGATGCCGTTCTTCTTCGCAAGAAAAAAAAAACTGGTTAAGAATTACTTAAAATAACTTGTACTCACTATCCCAGTTGATCTATATAAATCTGCAAAGTCGAGCGATCTGCTTGAGGTGACTATTACCGGGCGAACTACATTAGTTTAACGGGAGATATATACCTATATGGTCGAGATTTAGAAGCTATGAGCATTCCGTCGACCGTAAAATTTATCGAAAACCAATGAACCGATTGCTTTGAGGTTTTTTGTGGTAATTCTGTACACCCTTATCTAGCACTTGTCATAGGATTTTTTTTCGTTTCTTAGTTTTTGTTTTGTAGGCAAAATAATAACTATTTTTTGGCCCAAAAATCACTATTTATGTTCAAACGTCCGCCATTTTGTCATAAATCGATATTTTCAAAATCGGTTATGACAAGTACTAGATTATAGTTTCTAATTTAATAATCTTTTTGGTTTTTTTTTTTCAGATGATTTTTGAGGAAACGCCAGTGGGTAGCGTATACGCAGATTTTTTTACGACGTTCCAAGTATACAATATCCTTGTATATTTTTGATATTTTTAAATAAAGAAAATTAAACATATTTTTGAATGTATATACTTGTACCGTGAGCACCGCGAATCTTGACTGACTCTTTCGGAGTCGTAAATTCCGAACCGCATGCATACGACGACGCTTGCCGGGTACGTCACACTTTAAATTAATGAAGTGCAACCGTTTTCGTTGTAAATGAAATGGACACTGATATTGGAAAATGTTGATTTTAATCTGAACAAATAAATAATACAGATCGGGTTTGACAATTTTAACGCGGATAATTAAACACAGACTTGAGTTAAAGATTAAATGAGATTTTCTGTTATATCGGTTGACGATTGGTTCGATTAGATACTTGATCGCTTAGATGGTTAGCGACGACTTGTCTGTTAGTATGTTGAGCGACAACTGACTCTTCTTCTCGATGATCGACGTGTCGCGTCCACTGCTAGGAGTAGCTCATTAGGAAAATTGAAACCCCCTTAATTTCTATTGGGTGGAAACATTTGCAACTTCCTTGTGGGCGAGTCCTTTTGCGACCAATCACGAGAGAAGACTCACAAAACCGGAGGTATGATGAAGATCTCAAAAACCCCCAAAAAAAAGAGGGAAAATACCAGGCGGCAACATCTGCATGCAGTCTTTTGAAAATCCTTCTCTATTCTGAAATGTCACGAAACTGCAATTGACGAAAATTCTTTAATGGTGATGACGAAATGCGTACAAAAAATACTCGAGACATTTGGTTGCCAAATGCGCCTTTCCCGGGATCTTCCCGCCGTTGTGCTGGGCGAAAGCCCTTAGACCCTTTTTTTATGGTAGTCAGGTCGAAGGAAAATCCGTCGACCGGATAGCGTGCGGAAGGGTTACGCTGGTAAAGTCGCATCTTAATAATATTATTCAATATATAAATATTTCTCGGATCATTAATTAGACGTTGCGTGATGCGATACGCAACAATACTTTTAGATAATTAAAACCCACATCCGAAATTTCAAATGGTTTTCTTTGGAAAAATTCACAAAAATGACCTTTTTCCGGCTCCTAGGTGTATATCTCCACAAATAACTAATCGCTAGTGTGCAAGCGCAACGAACCATATATACAGGATGTCTCTCTTATCTCGGCCACCCGAAATAACTCGGTAATTATCGACGTCACAAAAAAATGTTCCAGATAAAAGTTGTACGGTGTGAAGGGTATACGGTTCATTTGATGCGGCCATCAAATGCAACCAATTTTTTTCATTTCGGTGTAGGCGCTGATGCACAGTGGAGGTCACTTCCCCTTTTTAAATGGAATGGTACATTTTTTTCAACTATCTTGTGGAGCACCTCAAGCCGCATAAAAAAACATTAGGGTTTCAACGTCGTTCAAGGTCATTCAAGGTCACCTATTAAAGTGAAATACAAATCTAAGTATCTCGGATTACTACCAAATAGTTGGTACTGATCCGAGATATTTAGATTTGTATCATCGATACTGACCTTGAATGATATTGAACGACGTTAACCCCCTTATGTTTTTTATGCGGCTTGATGTGCTCCACAAGATGGTTGAAAAAATGTACCATTCCATTTAAAAAAGTGGAGGTGACCTTCACTGTGCGTCAGCGCCACCACCGAAATAAATTTAAAAATTGGTCTCATTTGATGGCTCCCTTCACATTTTTTTGTGTCGCCGATGTTTACCGAGTTTTTTCGGATGGCAGAGACAAGAGGGATATATTTACTGTCGGTAATTTGATCCTGAAATTACAGATTTATTCGGTTCATATTCAAGATGCCAAGCATCAAGATGACAATGAACGCTGATTCGATGATGGCGAATGGAAATGCCCATGTCGGTGGAAAGCATTCGTTCAGCATTGTATATATGCGAATACATTGATGACGAAACAAACTCGAGTTTCTATTTGAGGAAGTGTGTTGTATAAATCTTTTGAGGGAGATCTAATTTCGAGAGGTGCACGGTCGATCTAAGCCCCCTTGGAGTCCCAATTTCACGTTGAGCGCACTCCGGGGTTTCATAAATTTCCGGGAAGAATATTGATCTTTCCCGACCCTACCTGATCTCTCTCTCTCTCTCTCTCTCTCTCTCTCTCTCTCTCTCTCTATCTATCTATCTCTGTCTCTGTTTCTCTCTTCCTGTCTCTCCGTGTCGGTCTCTCTGTTGCTCCCATCGATACTCTATTCCATGCCATCAAAAGCACAAGACGGGATACGCGATAGATATGGAAATACAGGGCGAACGAATCAGAACAACCGAAATGAAGAAAAAAGGAGAAAATCGTATGATAATAAGGTTTTTATCGAATTTCAGGCTGCATTGACCCGATAAGAGTTCTCCGCTTTCTAAGGAATTCTTGGCCCACCCATAAAGTGAGATTTGATCGAAAATTTACGAAACGTAGGATCGTCAATGTTATTTTCTGGATCATTGCGTGCGAAAGCCCTAATTACTTTTACTAACGTTGATACCAGTACGCTTCGCAACATGCATTTTGAATTATGTTTCTCATTAAGGGGTTATGCTTAGTTGTAACAACCGAAAACAGCTCATTTTCAGTTTTTTCTTCAGAAAATCGCGATGATAAATTTCTACAAAAATGAGGTATTCGAAAAAGCATCATCAATGACAGAAGAACGCTTTGCAATTTTTTGTCTGTGAAAATATTTCTATATAATAAATCATTGTGCCGGTCCATTGGACGCTTTGCCGATACAGTGGTACAATCAAAGCGCGATAAGGTGAGATGTCAGCTCGAAATATTTATACGACCGCAATACATGAGCGTATCGCGAAAAATAACAACAATTTGTTCTGTGTCAACAATAGTCTTTAATATTCAACGTTTAAAACAATTCTATTCAAGTATTCAATATTTCAATGTTTTTTTTTATTCTTAATTAATATTTAGTTAAGTGTTAATTTAATTTACTTTTAAACGGTTCGAATATTTACAGTTTTTTACTTAATCCTATATGTGGGGAGAGAAGATTTCTGCTCAAATTTGCCGTTTGGGTCTTTATGTTGCAGTGCCGCTTTTAAATGTTACTGCAGTAGAAGGTGGCGCGGTGGAATTGCCCTGTGACATTACACCCGCGGGATCGGATTCGCTCTCCATGGTACTTTGGTTCAAGGACGAAACAGACGGTAGACCGTTGTATACGTGAGTACTTTTTTATCATTCACTTTTTTCCTCACTCTCTCCCCCCCCCCCCTCTCTCTCTCAATATTCATTGGCTCGAATTTCCAAAAATTTCACTTTGATTTACGTTTGTTGGAATGCGTGAAAATAAAAAATACCTTTGCTTTGTAGATCAATAGTACTATTGCAAATTCCCGAACGCCAACTACGAATGTAAATTCCATGAGGCCTTAGCGATATTTGGATTTTTCTATAAATACCGTATCATGGATTGCGCCGAATGTGTCATGTTAGTTCAGCGGTTTCTGCAACATAGCAGAACAGATACGACGGAAAAGGATGGGAGCCCGAGTAGAAATATTGTCAGGCCAGCCTGATATTTGATCCGGGTCTGATCACGTTGTAGTACGGAGGCCTTACTTAAGGATGTATGGCAGCTACTGCAGAGTCGTTACAGAACTGATTATGCAATTTGCAAAAATCGCATTTAAAGACTAAATAAAATAATTGTAGTATTCATTGAAGCTAAAAAGGAGATTTACCACAGCTCAAAGTAAAACATGCGGTACAGAAAGAAGAATTTTCAATTATTAACTGCAAATTTAGTTGCTGATTTGATGTACGTTTTCCCTGACGTTGTCGTGGTTACGACATACGAGCTAAAGAAATACGAAAACGGTCCCATTTAACTCGCAATATCTCGCAAAATATATGGGCACATGTCGATTTTTTTTTTACGTATCATGCATATTACAGCGATACCGCACAAAAGTTTTTTTTACAAAAGAGTACTCCGGAAATACCGTTTTGCCAATGTAAAGGGAATTTTGGACGTACAGTCCCATGTTCCCCGTGTTAAATGACCCAACTTTGAATTCGTTTATCTCAGCATTCACGTGGGCAAATTTTGTTTTTTTAATCTCAAAAAGTTCTCGATATTTTCCTTTACAATATCAGTGAGTTTCAATTCGAACAGTAGTAAATAACTTAGTTGCCATACATCCTTAAGGTATGCCTGAATTTGCCTGATCCGGTTGGTGCAGGTGATAGTCAAGCAATTGGATGTACTGTTTCCTCCAGTTGCCTGATCCAGCTATCTTCAGGCGATGGTCAAGTAAGTGGACTTACGGCTTGCATAAATTCGCCAGATCAGACTACCTTCAGGCGATAGTCAGACAGCTGGCTTGATTCAATTCGCCTGATCTGGCTATAGCTTCAAACAATCATCAAGTAACTGGACCTATATACAGTTTGGCGCGTTTTACGCGCCTAACCTTTTATGGAACACCAGACGAACTATATATTAGCGCGTCGTCAAAACGTCGAGAAATATTGTCCACTCTATGCGTATATTTTTTATTATTTCTAATATTTTATTAATTTCTAATGAATCTGTGATTCGGTTTCCTCTGTTCAAAAAACAATTTAGTTTAATCCACTAAATTTATCTATTCAATTTAAAAAAATTTAAATCGTATGAAATTTTCGTAGAGTCAAACATTTTTCTGTTTGATTGAATTAATGGTTCATCTTGATTGCAATACACACATCGGAGGGGAGGGGGTTAGAGAGGGGCGGAGAGAGTGGAGTTATATATATATGTATATATATATATATATACATATATGTTATGTTTGAAAAATCGATAACATGATATTCAATAAAACTCTCCAATTATCACAATGATATTAACTAATTGATATAGTTTGTGTGATACAACAAAGAATTATAGGAATTCATGTGGTCTTTTGTGCCACCGGAATGCTACAAATACTCGGTAGCATAGGGTGCGTAGCTATAGATAGATAGGTTCTAGGTTCGATCCCATCCGGATGCAGAAATATTTTCTTCGAAAAAATCCATTCACATGGAAAGTGTCACAAAAATAATCAGGGCTTGGTAAAAAATCCTGATCAAGACATGAAAAAAAATCAGGATGTCTGATCAGGTCTTTTTTGTAGCCGGAGCAGGATTTCTACTCGGGAGAAAATGACTCAAAAAGAAATAGCAGTTCGTGCTGTCATTGCAAAACAAACGTTTCCGGCATTTCGCCGATAGTTGAGCAAAAAAGTAGGCAGTTCTCGCTCGATTCGATCGACAGTTTGAGGTATTAGCTGCAAATTGTCGCCTTGAATACGTTGGTTCATGGCTATATCCTGGAGAATTATTGAATGCTCGTCACAGAAGCGCAAATACGTAATATATTTGGATTCGACGTACACTTGCGAGAGTTGGCAACTCCGAGGCCGAAACTTTTGGCCAAAATTTCGTGGACATATCGGGAAGCTGGCGGGGAATAAACTTTCCCCATCATCCTCGTCCCACGACCCTCCAAGGCATCATATAGCGAAAGATTCATTTACCGTTTCACATATAGAGCGAGAGATGCACGGTGTCTCCGTCTCTTCCTCCCATTTTTCGTTTACTCTATATTCGTATCGCAGACGATGGCCGAAGGCTGACTATTCTCGTGTTCGTACCACTCGCGAAACTTTGCTTACCGCATTCAGAAGGATAGAACCGTATCACGGTCCTATCATAAGTTTGTATTCCGCTTCGACGTATGTCGAAGCCTCTCACTCCGCATAACGAAGTAATCAACGTTATCAGGTTAACATTTCCCTGCGCGAAGAGGCCGCCATTTACAAGGATAGACGTTATTCCAGTAATTATAGCATCATAGGCTTACGAACTTACGAACCAGATTAATCAACAACCGCAGTACGCGCAGATCGGCTCAGCACCATTAGTCATTACTATTTAGGAAAATCACTAATAACCAGCCACACTGATTGTCAGTGCAGCCAGCCGGAGTACCTGCCCGTGGTAACGTTATTATTATTGTTATAATGCGCAAAAGCTCAGTGAGAGACGTCAGCACGTAGAATCCTGTCCATGTTACAGCGGAGTTCACTTCACGGATTTCAATCTTCTGCCGATCCGATTATTCAACCCTGCGGCCTAGGTCAACAAAGAAGGGACCCTTGAAAACACGTTATTAGCACACTTTGTTTGGGTCCACAGTCCTGGCATGTTTGGACAATGAATGAACAGCTTAGACAAGCTATTACTCCGATACAAGACTTGGCACTAGGGAACGGAGTTTCTCGACCGATTGCTCAGAGCAGCGTGATCGTAAGTCTAAGAACATCACTGGATGGATGACAGCCTTTAGGATTCCAGCAGGTTGCTGTGCGAAATTCACGCGACAGTGCATTGGGAAATCATTCAATCGTGATTAGAAATAGGATTTCACAAATGTAGCAACTTGCTATAAACATCTAAATTGTATTAATTGGAAACTGTCGATATCTGGTTTGATGATAGATGAATTTGACTCGAACTACGAAATCTGCAAACACTCAGACGCATGTAGATTAAAGTGGCTGATGTCGCGGGTTGATTGAGCCGCGGGAGTAGTTAGATAAAATTGCCAATCGGGAACTGAATTAGAACAGATTGTGTTTCTTTTAAGGGAGAACACCACTGTGACCCCCTGTTTTTTTTGCCATTTTTCAAGAATTTTTTTTTGTGGGAACAAAGAGATATTCGAATTTTTTTTTATTTTGTTCGTTGTTTATTGAAGATACATAAAAAAAAATTTCAAATTTTTCACGCCCCATGGTGACGCTGGGGAAGCTCCCGCGTCAGGTACTGTTGCCTCTGCAGTGGTTCGCGGCACGCAGCAGAACTCTCTTCAAAGTCGATCTGAAAAAAAACACCGAGTGTTTTCGTTAATAATATGATATTTTGAAGAGAAATACACAGGGATTTGAAAAAATATTGATTTTTAAAAAATAGGCACGCTTTTGAAATTAAAGGACGATTTTCGAGCAAAATTTCTCGTCGAAAATAGGCTATAACTTTTTTTATTATTGAGATATCGAAAAAATCCTATGTACTTCTTTAGATAATCTAGTTTTATTGATGCAGTCCAAATTTGAAGTCGATCGGATAAAAATTGGTCGAGTTCTGCTGCGTGCCGCACTCAAAAAAGTGGTTTTGAGAAAAACGCGTTCAAAGTTTTAGGTTTGTTAATTTATGCGATAAATTGGAAAAAAAATGTTTACCTTTAATCAGCGATGCCGGCACCATATAGCTGGCCTTCAAGAAGCAAATCATTGTCCCTAGCATCTTTTCTCGAACTTGTAGAGGCTCTTGTTGCCTCTTTTGCAGCGTCTGTGAGCGAGCGCTCCGCCAGCTCGATCCGCGCTGCGTCGGTTCCAACGCAAAAATTAAAACAATTTGGGCCGATAGTTATCCCCAACGTCTCCAAAACTTTCATGAGGCTTCTCAGGCCATCATTGAATAATAATACCGCGATATCAGCTGCAATATCGACGATTTTTTTGCTCCCGGACTGACACTTGGGGGCTATTGCCCAAACTGATTTGTTGTAGCTTTCGTTGTTGTTTTGCGTGAAGCCGCCCAAACAACGCTGCAGCAAATCGTCTCTGCTCAAATTTTCGAAGACTGGCGTAATTGCCTCCAATACTTTCTCAGGAAGAAGCGGCTTATGGCGATATTCAGAAACATTACCGCTTGCGACCGCTCGCTGCCACGAACACCACGGCTCTGGGCAATCGTCATGTTGTGGCTCACTATCTGTAGATATTTTATGTTTGATAGTTGCCCAAATTGCCTTCCTCATTTTTTCAACATCATCGCTGTTCCTCCGAATAGCCAAGCCGTAATATGTGCTACACTCGTCAATCAATTTTCCGGTGAGCTTTCCTCTGCCAGACAATCCTTTTTGTTTTTTCATGATTTCGCGGAGGCGCGTCCCCATACGTTTTTGACATGATCGATGCACTCTTTTTTTTATCTCGAAACCGTCGTATGGATCGCTATTCGATATGCCCAGAAACGTTTTAGAATCGCCGTCACCAATATAATATTTATATTTTATGTCATAGAGCTCTTCAGACCGTTGAAACATTTCGACAGCTGAGTCGACTTCTATTTTTCCGGAGGAGCCGCTATGGTTCGCCTGGCACTCATCGTCGTGGATACTTTTCCATTCCCAGTACTCCGCGGTGCTTTCTTTTTTTTCCCAACGCTCGCAAGCTTTGCAATATTTTGATTTCACCATAACGTCGATCACTTTTTTAGTGTACCAGCCGATTAGCGATGTTATGCCGAAAAGCGAGCTGAAACCGCGCTTACGCCACGATCCGTCGCCTGAAACGATAATTCCGTCCTCCACTCCATTTTCCAACGAAATTGTCTCCTCCTCAAGTGCAGCCTTTTGTTTGCTCACTGTGCTCACAGCTTTAGTGGCAATCGAAATCGAATTTAAGATTCGATCGTAGAAAGACTGAAATATGGGGCGCGGTAGGTCCATAAATGCACAAAACTTCATCGGGCCATTCAAACCGACGCCAAGAAGACGCATACTGAATACGATCCGACGATTTATTTCGTATGCATTGTCAATCATAGGACACGAATTGATTTGCACTTTTTCACAATGGCCGCAATCGACCTCGATTTTGAATCCGAATCCGCGCAAACTTTTATCAGTAAACTTTATATCGCGATCACACACTTTGCCCTTCACTAACGTCGATATAATGTCCAATGCATTGACGAGGTGTACTATACGATAACCGAAGTCGTTAGTAACACCGACCTCTAAATCGTCCGACGATTTTAACTTTTTCGCCGACATGCTCACATACTCTGCAGAACTATTTTCGGAGCTATAACGGTTCGGAGGTTTTCGATGCGAAATTTTCGTTCGACTCTTCGTCACATAGCTCCGTTTTGTTCCCTTTTTCCCCGCGTACACTTTCGGATTATCCATTTCGATGTGCAAAGAATAATTCTGAGCGTTCGATATTTATAAACGAAACGATTCGGAGCATTTAGACACGAGTAGCGTCGCCTCTATTCGCAAACTGACGCTATGACGCTATCCCTATACCTGCCTTGAACATTTTTCAATTATCGCCACCTATGGCTTTTTTTCGAAACTATATTTATAACAATAGCCGGTTTTTTGTGAAGGGAGACAAAAGAATACCTGGGAAAGACCCGCAGGACCTGGGAAAGGCCCGGTATACCTGCCGACCCTGAGGCGCGCAGCTGCGCGGGACCCCGAGCGTCACGGAGCGCTGCACCGCTCCACAAAATATTCAATATCTCCGAAAATAATTATTTTTTCGACCTGGGTCCAACGGCATCTTAATCTTAAATGAATTTTAGATTTTTCTAGATGGTTTTCAAAAAATCGATTTTTTGAAGCCATCACAGTGGTGTTGTCTCTTAATGGCTACAATTATCACGCACGAGTGATTAGTGCCGATTAAATTCGATTTCTCAATACGATATGATCATCTCATTTTTGAAAGCTCATTTTCTAATCTCTTTTCAACACATTTTTTGTGATAAGTGAATCGATAAATTTCCGTTTCCGTAATCGATAATATCGGAGCTCTTACCTCCACAATTCGATGTCGGTTCTAAAAAAGGCAAGTCATCCAGTCCAGCCATTTTCGAAAGAAGTCCAAAAACATTTTATCGTCTTCTCGGCAAAATCGAGGGTCATTTCGGCCAGACGTTATGACGAGGCGTCTATCGTTAATATTGGTCGCCATCCTCGCTACGAATGACATATGTTTTCTTGCCAGTTTAGCAAAAAAGAAAAAAACCCTCAAGACGATGATTATCGCAGTTTCATCGATACCGGTAGAAGTATTAATAAATGTAATATCTCTCCTGATGTACGATAGGGTTTCGAATGATCGATAGGAAGGTGTGTGTAGATGTGCAGCCCGGTATAGTGTGGGTCATGATTGCTTATCGCGTTGGGCTACATAGTGTAATCCTCACGTAGCACGAAGGTTGTCGAGAAAGCTCGTGTTCGAGATATTACATTGAATCGATATATCGTTACATCGAATACTCACCCACTGCCTCTTTCCTTCCCCCCCCCCCCTTTTCCTTTCCTTTCGCCCGCGAATTCCCTGTTTTCGGATCTATAACCACAGGTTCGGCCAACACACCATGTTAGAACCACGGGTAAACCTGAAAGTTACGTACACGTGTGGCCATCTAAATAGATCGCGGACCCGGGTGATACTTCCGGGTGATACCACTATACTTCTTCCTTGACGTACACGTAAATGGAAAAACCATGGTACGGAATCAATGTACATGGACCACGAAGTCGAGCTTATTTTCAAACGCCAGTCAACCGTACTTCGTACATACTTGCGTGTTAAAACTACACTTATAGTTATCGTACACTGCGCTTGTGCTTTCAACGAGGCAGAAAAGTATGCGAGGAACTTCCGATGGACGTACTTTCGAATCGCGGATGACGTTGAAAGTTATGCGGTTATGCAGATTCCGCATACTTTTCTATCTTTACTTTATACCTTGTTTGGCAAGACCACGAGAAGTCCGGATATTGGTTCAGGGCATGCTTTCGTCGTGTGTGATCCGGAGACAGACCTGACAGCTTTCGTGTCCGTAAGGCCGCATAATGAGACGTCGGATCCAACGGCGAGCTTTTGAAACCCCAAAGTGTAGCTGCACGCTCACCCCTTCGAGAAACGTGTGGCATGTAATTATCGCGTGTCAATAAATTTGAATTTAGGAAGCGAGCTATGCATAGACTGACACAAGCAACATCGAGAGGTGAGTAGCGTAACGAACGTGTGTTTCTCTCTCTCTCTCTCTCTCTCTCCCCCCCTCTCTCTCTCTCTCTCTCTCTCTCTCGGGGGTTTTAATATTCCGCTCTCGATACTCATAAGCGATTCGCGCAGACCCAGCTTTATCGTTGAGATAATTGATAACATGACCCAGACAGCATGGGGGCACCCGCAACGCCCAACTTCACCTACTCACATTCATCAACGAGAAAGATCGGTATGTTAACCAATTTGGTTCAATGATTGACGAGAATTTTTTGAGATTTTCTTGTCGTGTAAAGAAGACAGGCAGCGTCGTGACGCCAAGTAATTGAAAACAAAATTGTACAGTATCAAAGACCGCGCGGCGCATGGGGATATCGAAGAACATCGCCGCGTACTCTTTCCCTCCATCATTACCTCAGAAACATACACTGCCGCTCAAAAGTTTGGATACACCGTTTCCAAGGTGTTTTGAAGAGAACAAATTTAGCATTGTTTTGCTTTTTTGAAATGTTTTTTATGATATTGTTTCGACCTGGTACCCACTTTTGTACGTGACTGTTTTTCGGCTTTTTTTTCGACTATTGAGAATTGGGCTTTTTCTTGACTTATGGGAATTTTTTTGTCATGTTCATCCATGATAAACTTAAACGGGGTAACAGGAGCTCCATTTTTTTTTTTTTTAAAGTTCCGTCCCATATAGGGTCGCCTGTCGTAACAAGAATGCCAGCATTCAGCCATTAAACGGTTTGCTGATAATCGGCCAATGATTCGTCGACCAGCATTGGGGTACTGTAGGCGGATGAACGGCTTGCCAGATCTATGCCAGCCATTCGTGGGCCAATACTATCGCACCGATAATGTGGCGATCAGCATTGGGGTATCGTAGGTAGATGAACGGCTTGCCAGATCTATGCCAGCGATTCGTGGGCCAATACTATCGCACAGATAATGTAGCGATCAGCATTGGGGTATCGTAGGCGGATGAACGGCTTGCCAGATCTATTCCAGCCATTGATGGTTTGTTTTTGGGTGTTTTGCAAATGCAGGTCGTTAAACTGTAACACGTAAAAACAAGGGATAAGGTTTCGAAAAGCATACCCCACTGATGAAGTTGAAAATTTGCACCAACCTTCTTTTCAATACTTTAAGAGAACCTTTAAAAGGATATTGGCGACTAGCAATAGTTTTCCATATATCGTATATTGAAAGTTATCTATTGTACTGCGCTTCTACTATATTAAATAAACCCAAACAAAACCATCCCACATGGCAAGTGATATGCACATACGGGCGAGCACTGTTTGCCAGGAAGCAGCGCGGCCGGAGGAGTGGGGGTGTCTATCGGATATGTAGATATACTCGTATGCCGTGAAATAATAAACTTTATAATGCGATATATCGAAAACTATTGCTAGTCGTCAAAAATCCGTTAACGGTTTCTCTTAGGATAATGAGAGGAAGTTCATTGCAAAATTTCAGCTCGATCAGAGGAGTATGCTTTTCGGAACTTCACCCAAAACAAGCGAGTTATTTTTACAGCCAAAATGGACCGAAAGAATGATCGGTAAACTTTAATGTCACGAATAAAATTATCGGCATAAAAGTAAGGAACGAACAAACCATGGATTCTGTAAGTGTTAGAATGGCTAAGTGGGTAGGGCGCTCGACACTAGAACGAAAGGCGCAGGTTCGATCCCGATGAGAGGCAAAAACTTGAACAATTCAGAAAGCGTTTTTAATGCAATTATTCTATATACATGGACATAAGTAAAGCATAAGAAAACAAAAAAGATACTACTAGAATTTTCATATTCATAATTTGTCAATTTTTTGTTTTTCATTTCCGGCAGAAGATTCGGCAGCCGTTGCTGGGCCAATATGGGCGTATGATAGTTGGCCAAGTCTTAGCAGCCATTCATGGTTTACCATTACCAACCATGCATGGTGCGGATCTGGCCCGTTTGTATAGCCATTACCGCGCCATCGTTTGTTCTCTGGCAACCAGTCGCGGGCCATTACTGTGCCGATTGTAAAACCCTATTTGGGGTACGATTTTATTTCGCAAAGTTATTTCATTTTTTGTTAAAAAAAGACAAATTTTGGAAGGTGCAATGTAACTCAAGAACTATAGGTTTGAAGGGGAAATGTCAAAGATGTAAAAAATTGCATAAGTTTATACTGGATAGCCTGGAATTTTTTCAAAATTTTCCTCTGTGCTTTTTTTGACTATTTTCGCTCGAAACTCTGATGAGTAGGATGGCTTAACTCGAAAAGTATGGCGTTCATAACACAATATCAGGAGGAGAAATTCGTTTGATTTTCAATTTTAAATTCGCTTAAATTTTTTTTCTGATTTTTTTTACCGAACCTCGGAGAATCGTCTGTCCATTTGATTGGCGTATCTTCAAAAATATTGAGTTAGCGTAACTAAAATTCAATGTACGGTTTGCATAATAATACAAATTTCGCATGCCCGCACACTTTTTTGAAATTGTAAAAATTACCAAAATGCTAAGCTTTAGAAATAAAGTTCGATTTTTGGCGAAGAAAGAAGTTTAATCGTTTGTTCCAACGTCAATCATTAAAAAAATCATCTGGTCGTACGATATAAAATTTTATAAACTACGTCACAAGCTCTGTCCGGAATTGAACTAAATTGGACGAATAACTTTTGACACACGACTTACGCCATTTCATAAAACATAGTTTCGAGGAAAATGCAAAGGTTGCCTACCTAAACTTAACCTAAACGTATAATGACGCGTACACGTGCGTAATGTTTTCCCTAAATCCATGCATTAACGATCATAACAAAAGTTATGAAAAACATGATAACTACTATGATAACTGGATTCTGAATAAACGTATAATTTTGGTGAAACGCGGTGATATCGTTGATCTTTAAAAAAGCTGAGAATATACAGGTTTGCAATAATTACGATATCTACCTAGCTGTACCGAAATATATTCAGGATAACGGCACTCACGGACTTGGTTAAAGTGCAGCGGGATTTGCTCTCGAGCCCGATGATTCTCTCGCTTTCTCTCGTGGAGGTAGGTATAGGCATGATGGAGTTACATACTCGAGGTAATGCCGAAGCAGTCACCGGTAAACAGTGTACGTGTAGACCATTATCCGATGGTTTTAGCACGAATACGAGAAATAGACACAGAATTCCTTTAACATAGCTACGATTCCTGGGTTCACTTCTATCGCACCTCTGCGTTATTTATCGCATTCAGTCCTGCTTTCTCATAAATTGATGCCATAACGCGCGCACAAATTTCTTGGGGAGTCCCCGGATCCTACCACATCCCTATAGGGATTTGATAGGAACGCCGCACGTAGACAGGCCTCATTAGAACCCAAGTGGATTTCGTGCTATTTCTCGATTTACGTTGCTTCAATTTTTTTATTAGAAATTCTCAACTGGAATTCGTTGGATCTCCCAAACAGAATAACTTTCCGCGATCCTGGACACAAGTTTGTTGGGGAGTTCTAAGATGCACCCACACCTCTATAGGGATTTGTCGAGGACACCGCACATACGAAGTCCTAATTGGAATCCAATTGCATTCTGCACTGTTTTCCTATGAACGCCATTTGAGAATTCTTACCGCGTTCGAATCGAAAAAATGTGAAAAGTCACGAGAAAAAAAAACTCGGCGTGCTGAAAGATAACCTGCACGTTTTGTGAGCGTGTACGTGTGGGGTGAAATTGCGTCAAAGTGCAGAAAAATAAATAACAAACGAAAACTAAAGTGGATTTTCAGTGATGTGATTCAAATGAATTTTTAAAATATACTTTTTAAAGCGATATTTACTTCTTTGAGATAAGATTTATACTTTTTCAAGGTCCACCCGTTTTGGGTATCTGTATATTTTGTTGATGAAATTCAACTATCAGAATGCGATGGGATCCATCAAGAATCGTGTCAGATTCTCTTCGATAATCCAAATCCTTTAGATTTCGGATTGGGATCGTTTATTGGATTCCAGTGGGGAATTGTGATTAGAAACCCTATAGGGGAGTATAGGGATCTAATGCGATGACCTAGTGGATTCCTGTCAGGAACTAGGGGAACTAATAGACACATGCAGCTCAGTTGTACTTTGCTATTTCCAGAGTGGGTGTATGTGTATGTGGGGCTGTGTTCGTGGCCAATGAAGCGAGGAAGAAGAAGCGGGAGGTACCGGAAAAGGGAACTGAACATTGACGACTGTGAACCAAAGGGACTCAACGTACTCATTTCCGCGTACTAATCAATTGAATCAAGTCCTTATCGTTCATTCTTGTTAACATAACCTATAACTAGCTCTGACACTACCTGGAATGTACGGATCGTGAAATTCGCGCTCACACGTCAGGCACTGGAAAGTCTCAAGACCCGGGAATTTCATTGATGTGGGAGAAGTGCGGGTAGGTATAGTAGGTCGAGAGGGTAAGAGCTCGGTGATCGCACACAAAAGCCTTCTAAGCCTTCTCATGCCAAACTATGAAGGCAGCAGCGTTATACACACTCGCACCCTGTTTGGCCTCCTTAACCTAGCCCCTATGCTCGTTATACTTATCGGAGGACAACGTATTGCTGAAATGTTTCTCTTCGATACTCGACTTATAGAATTCCCACCCTGTTTATGTTCGTATCACGTGCCCGGCCGTGAAGAGAGGGGCGAGAAAAAGAGATTGATAGACATAGGAAGAAAGAGTATTAATTATTACGTAGCACAGGAGGGAACGTTTTGAGATGTGATCGCGTGGGGTAGGCTATTGAATTGCCCTACCTATTCTGACTTCTACCCCACTATGATGTATGTCTTGGAAGAGGGTCGAACAAACAACAAATAAACTGAAGCGTACAAATTGGCATCTTACTGTTCGAACATCAAATTTATGAAACGCAATCCGAGCTTATATTACAGTCGTGCTGTCGCTGAAAAACCCCGTAATGGGAAAAAATTAGAAGGCCAGTTTTTTCACAGGTGATTCTGTAGGTGCCGCGGGTGCTAAATCCACGTTTGCCTAAAAATCGGGGTGCAGGTTTTTTTTAGAGGATGAAGGGGGATGGCGGTGGATTGATGCCAAACTACACCGTTACGCGGTCGGCGCCACGAGACAAAATGTTCAGAAAAATCCGGGCTTCAGTTTTGTCCACAGCGCCGAAGTCGTGGTAGTCCATTTTAGGGGTGGAAAAGTGGGGTGAATTTTTGAAAAATTGGTTTTGATTCAATAACTCTTTAGGAAATATTCGTACACTTTTTGTTCAAATGGGAACGTTGTGGCCCTTGAAAAGACACGTCGATCGAGTATTTGATTATCACTCCCCAATAATATCCTTGTCCCCAAAAAATTGTTGAAATACCAAAAAAAATGGTTTGTCGAATAGCTCAAAAACAATCGTTCTTTTTTTGCGTATGGTTTAAATGTACGAAATGTAATGAATAATTTTCTCTATATTTTCGTTCCTATGGACCACCCTCGAATTTTGCTTTTTCCACCCCCTCTCGAGGGTTGAAAATAAAAAATGAAATTCTGAGAAAACTATTGACCGCGCAAATTAGCCGCCGTGGAACAATTTGTAGCTTGAAGCCTCAGCTACATTTTTGTCCATAGCGCCAAACTCGTATCTCTTTATTTTCGGTCAATAGTTTGCCCAGAATTTCATTTTGAATTTTCAACCCCCGAGAGGGGTTGGAAAAAGAAAAATTCCAGGGTGATCCGCTAACCGAAAGTATAGAAAAAATCGTCATCCACATTTCGTGCATTTAAACCATCCCCGAAAAATCGATTCTTTTTGAGTTATTCAATAAGCATTTTATTTAACTATTATTACCATTTTTTTGGGGGTGAAGATATTATCAGAGCAGCATGATCAAATACCCGATTGACGCGTCTTTTCAAGGGCTACAATGTTCCCGTTTGAACAAAAATTGTATACATTTTTCCTTAAGAGTTATCAAATTAAAACTAATTTTTCAACATTTCACCCCAGTTTTTCACCCCCAAAATGAACTTCCACGACTTCGGCGCTGTGCACGAAAATAAAGTCCGCATTTTTCTGAACATTTTATCTGCCGGCGCCGACCTCATAGGGGTTGTACTTTGCCATTGATCCACCCCATCCCCATTCATCCCCTACAAAAACCCTGCACCCTGATTTTAGGCAAACTCGGATTTAGCAACCGTAGTACCTATAAAATCACCTGTCAAAAAACTAGGCTTCTTCTAATTCTGTCCGACTCCAATATATAGCACGACTGTACTACTTAAAGGCTTGCAGAACCAACTGGTTGGTCAGGTGAAGTGATCTCAAATTCCAGACTAGTCACGTTGAATGGCCTCAAAAACTTTAAGTTCCCAATTTTCGTCGATCCAGTCATCTTGAGTTTATTTCTGAATATCTCCATTTGGAATATGCCAGAGCGTGTCGTGAACACGAAAAAGCCACCAAAAGTCATCGAACCAAGTAACATGTCCCTCCTGCATAATTCGAGTACGAAATAATTTTACGAGTCAATCTTAAAAGATTAGGACGAGCAACAGCAAATGAAAGTTGACGAGTCTTGAATTATTTGGAATGCACTATTTACGATGCGAAGCAGTAGACGAGTCGTGCTCTGAATATAAAAATAAAGTATTGTAACACCGACATTTGAGTTGAAATCCGCAATGTCATAAACAATTATTACTTCGTTTTTTTTTCGCCTGGCCCGTTGGATATTAAGGACCAGCAATAATCGACGAGAGGAAACGATAAAATGTATAATAATGTGGGTGCGTAATAAAGTTGAAGGACATGCATGTAATCAATTAATCCCTCATATTATCTTTGAAGGGTCTTCGGCGCTTCATAGGACATTTGGCACGTCTACGACTCTCATAATTATGTTTCAGCACGGGGCGCAAAATCCATAGTATTAATATTTTATGAGCGTATAAATCGGAATAGGTAGTCGGGTCGGATGTATGCTCTCGCCAATTTCCACGGCTCTCCGCAGCCGCGATTTGCTTCCCTCGTGTCCCTGGCTCGAAGCAAGGTACGCGCAACTAGACTCATCGGATCGCATTCCGTCTTGCAGATCCATTCGACCTCGTTCTGGAATTTACGATCATCAAGATTTCGCGGTGGGCTTACGTCACATTTATATATTTATATGTGTGTGTATATTTGCGGGCTCGTTGGCAGGTTGATGATGGTAACGTGGTTGTAAAGCTTGTAACGTGCCAAACTCGTCTTACTAACCCCTCATTTCACCTTCGCGCTTCATCCGCTGAGCCGGAATTTCCTATAAAGAAGGATAAATGCACCCCCTTCGCCCGGATGCATTTCGTCTACTGCACTTTTTTGGCAATTACTTCTCTTTGCTTTTCTCGTGCCGAGATGATTTCTCGCAAAATAGAGACTGCGATAAAACCCTCATGCCAAGAGACTAACTGTCACCTGGATTAACGGGTTATGCCTAGGTGTAACAGTAAAAAAAAAGCTTAGTTTTTTTTTTACATTTTTTTTTAGAATTATTTAGAATAGGGGATGTTCTTCCGTTAGAAAACAATTATTTAGAATAGGGATTCTTTTTAATGGAGATGATAAATTTCTACAAAAGTTTGGTAATTGAAAATGTATCATCTAAAGAACACGAGGTAATTTTTTGTGTAAAAATATTCAATAATAATCGATGTCCGGGATGCACCTCTCGAAAACGTCTTTTGCGGTGAGCAATGTCCTTCTGAACCACGTTATCTAATATCTAAAAATCAAACAGATTTCGTTAGTCTATTAGTTTATCCTATGATTAATCGAAGGAATTATCAAATCAAAAGAAATGATTCGTTTTCAAAGTAAGTCTTGACTCTTGCGAAAAAATGGGCATTTTTCGTTCACCAAACCGAAAGAATGCATCAGGGAAAAAATGCTTCAATCAAATACTGTATTTCTACATTTAGAAAAAGCCCTAAAAAATTCAGAAAGATGGAAACAGTAGTTTTTGAGATATTTAGCTCCTCGACTTTGAAAATGTGCTTTCGAGAAAAAAGCGTTTAAGGGGTCTTCTCACTTTAGACGCTAAAAAAGGCTATTTTCATGAATTTTTTTTTATAGGTTTATATTATAGATATTGATATAAAAGTTGTTACACTTAATAAATACACTTTCGAAATATATTTAAAAAAAACATTTTTTATGTATTTATGTAACCCAAACAAACTTTAAACACGTTTTTCTCGAAACAGCGTTTTTCGACGGCTTTTTGATAAAACCTTCGTAACAACTGAACCGATCCTTATGAAATTTTAACCACATATTATTTACGACTATAGCTATAGCGCATATCAAGGATTTTTTTTTTCAATTTTGATATTTACTATTTTTCTGCCGAAAACAGTGAAAAACCTGTTATTTTTGTTTATTTATTTTTTTTTCGAAAAATGTTCGTCATTTTGTTATCTTTGCATATATCAAAAATCGTACGCTATGCGCTATAGCCGTTTGATTTTTTTGTTTCGGCTGATCCATCTCCGACATTTCATCAACAGGGCAGACCCACAATTTTTTTAGGACATTTTTTTAACAACAATTTTCGTCTATAAGCAGTGACTTAAATAAATAAATAAAAATGTTTATGTATTTCGGAAGTGTATTTATTAAGTGTAACAGCTTTTATATAAATATCTATAATGTAATCCCAAAAAAAATCATGAAAATAGCCTTTTTTAGCGTCTAGAGTGATAAGACCCCTTAAAGTTTCAAACGACGCTCCGAGTGTTCCGACGGGCGTCAGCATAACAGCCTATAAAACGATCAATTTTGATCCAATCACCTTGACATTTTCAGGGAACATTTATAAGACGATACTGTCAAATTATAATGCTTCAAAAAATCTCTTTTTTCGACTTTTGCAACTAGGCATAAACCCTTGAAGCAGCTAGATCCTTTCTTTCAGCGGAAAAAAGTATTCAGTCAATTATACGAATAAAAGTGTTCTTCCAAAGACTCCTCAGAATGAAAAAAAAAGACGGGAGCGCATAAGAAAAATACGTTTTTTTAAGAGAAATAGTAACGAAGATATTAAGTTGCCGGATTTTTTTCTTCTGTGTGCGTAGCTAATACGTCGGCTTTGCAAGAGCGAACGTGGGATTTTCGTAAAATAACATGGATTTTTGGGATCTCGGTTAGCCCGGAGAGAAGCTGCCTAGAGGGACCGATCGCAAGGGCGAAGGAGTTTAAATTGTTGTCGGGCAACCGACAAGCGAAGTGCCAAGGACATTATTCTCGTTCAACCGAGTTGATTCGAGTGTGCTCAATATATGTATGTACTTTGCACACTCGGCCGATTGCAACGGCGTATTTTCTAGAGAGTACTCTCTGTGAATTCTAACACTCTATAAGACCCTTCAACAATGTTACACCGGATCTCGAGTAGGGATCACGAAAGTATTTTCCGCGCGAAATGCTCGAGGGAGAATCGAAGTAAATATTGCGATTCGGCTACTTCAACGTGAAAACCTAACGAAATTTCGTTTGCCTGGCAACGATATTCTCCATCCATGCAATCAAAATTAGCGAGAAGAAATCCTTTGTCACACGAAATACTCTAACGGGTCGCATTCCTTCAATAGGAATGAACAACGGGGTTTCTTCGGGAATTGTTTGTCAGGAAAAATCGTCAAAATGCCTGGAGGATATCCATCACATATTATGAATTTGGACGTTGACGACTAGAGATTAGTTCATTTACTCATTTAACAGCCAATCATTCACGATCATGACCGTTGTTCGGACCTTTGTAAAAAAAACACATTCTCATAGTTTGCACAATTACTGCCCAACGGGTCAATGGATCCGAGAAATCCGAAGAGATGCTTGTGAAGTCCTATTAAAGTCATAGTTTGTCGAGACAAATGTTGTAATTTAAAGAAAAACCTATTTTGCGATGATGATGATCATCATCGTCATCGTCATCATCGTCATCGTTATCATCGTCATCGTCATCATCGTCATCGTCATCATCGTCATCGTCATCATCGTCATCGTCATCATCGTCATCATCGTCATCGTCATCATCGTCATCGTCATCATCGTCATTGTCATCGTCATCACCGTTATCGTCATCATCGTGATCGTCGTCATCGTCATCGTCGTCATCGTCATCGTCGTCATCGTCATCGTCGTCATCGTCATCGTCGTCATCGTCATCGTCGTCATCGTCATCGTCGTCATCGTCATCGTCGTCATCGTCATCGTCGTCATCGTAATCATCGTCATCATCATCATCGTCATCGTCATCATCGTCATCGTCATCATCGTCATCGTCATCATCGTCATCGTCATCATCGTCATCGTCATCATCGTCATCGTCATCATCGTCATCGTCATCATCGTCATCGTCATCGTCGTCATCGTCATCATCGTCATCGTCATCATCGTCATCGTCATCATCGTCATCGTCATCATCGTCATTGTCATCGTCATCATCATCATCATCGCATCATCATCATTAACATAGGAATAACCTCGAACTCTGAACGAATATTTGTCGTGTGCAGTCGAAAACTATGATGTTGAAGCTCGTCATGTTTCTTATTTTCCAAAAGCTTTATTGACATTGATACCTCGTATATCTCTAACAAGGCTCCTAAGAAACGTTTCCATGATGATCACCGGCTGAATCTGCCGTACAGAATTTGCTATTCAAAAAAGTTTCCATTGTATTTTAACGATGCAAGCTTCATCATCAAAAAGTTTACGTAGCCATTGACGTGCATTGTCGATATGCGTAAGATTTCCAGGAGACATCGCTCTACCATCATATTATTGTCTACCATTGCAGCATGTTCAAGATGTCGTCCTTTCCGCAATTTCAATTACAAATTTCATAAATCAGAATGTAAAATAACTCCCATGCAACTCTCTTCCTCTCTTCCCTTCTCCCCACGGTCTTTTCTTCCCTTTGTTTTGATCATCCACTCACATTGGTATAGACTCGCTCAAGAGTCTCTGTATCACAAGGTAAACAAGCGGTAACAACGAACTCCGGTGCACACCAGCTTTCTCACTATACGTCGCTCGTTGCGAACCGGAAATGGTTCTCGTCGTGTGCCAGCTCCCTCGGCGTGAAATCCCTTTTCTCTCACAACCCATGCTTGGTTATAGACGCTCGAGGTACGTGCGGAATGAAGTTTCGTGCACCGTTCAGAGTTTTCGAGCTTGAGGAAGACTCTCGGACGTTTGTTCTCGTGGTTGGTAAACTCGATCATGCGTATCAGCATCACGTATATGCGGAATAAGTCGAGAAAATTCGTACCCCAATAGTAACGTCGATATTATGCATTCACTCGGAAAAATGAATTACAAGCAGATGACTCAATGATCAACGTCGCGGAATCAAGTCGACGTTGACAGCGTTGAAGAATCACGTGCAATTGCAGCCAATGTTTTCATCGTTTTAACGTCGTTGAAAGATTCAAAATACCCCAACCATTGATTTCCAATCACATGACGTGGTCCTGATAACGACGGACTCTATCATACGATTGCATCGGGGATAACGAAGAAATTCTTGCGCAATGATACTCTCGTCGCCTAAAGGACATTCTGTGGTACGACAACATAGTCAAAGGAGCCTTTCATCTGACGAATCAAATTTCCCCAGGCCCAGCCTCAAGCGACCGAATTGTAGGTATGAATACTGTCCCAGACGCGAAACGGACCAGAAAGTTTAGAGACACCGGCCAGTGAATATACCGTAAATTCATTCAGTGCGTCATACCACCCACATACAGCGAAATTAGGACACCTAAACTGCATAACGACTTTTGAGCACCAAACGCAGTTATTGATTTTTAAATACATCAGAAGTATTTATTTGTAAGACTGCCTTTGAAGATAAAAGACTGCCTTTCAAGTTAATGCTGATAAAAAAGCGATAACACAAAATTCATGATGGTTTCTACTTCATGAATGTCAGGACTTTTCGCTGGCTTCTGGGTGTAACCATGATGGGCCTCTCACAAGCGTGCTTAAAAAAAGTCGCCTTGCCTTTGTTCCCGAACTGAGAGCTCGTGACAGTCGTCAACTCGTACGGCGGAAAGAAGGTCCTTTTAACGGGTATAAACATCTGCTTGATACGTCCATTATTCGCTTTAGTACAATCGTCCTACATGCATATCCTCTTTCCCGTTTGCTTTGCAAGGTAATCCCTGATACCGGGATGTTCTTGAAAACTCGCCTCTCGCAATAAAACTACACACACGCGAACAACAACCCAAATGGGCACGAACGTACACCGAGAGCTCTGCACGAAGTATAAGAAAGGCTCGTCTTTTTGTTTTCTTTTTATGCTTTTCTCCCTATCCTTGCTCCTCTGAAGGTTACACCTTCCGTCTACTTTCTATACGTGCTGTTATTCCACTGAAAAACGTAGCCGGCTGCTGAAAATCGACGTTTTTTTCGGTTTTACTTTTATTCTCGTTATCCAGTATGGAAGAACGGTAAAACACGCACACACATAGGCATATATCCAGGCACCCGGAGATTTTTCGTATCCCATTCTAGTGGAGAAGAACGAGAAAGCGCTTCTCTCGTGCTTGCGAATTTGCGAGCTGAAGTACTTACGCGATTATGCTCTCAGAGGAGTACATATACCTTGTATAGAGTTTCCAAGTACTTGGGTTACGTCTCTTTAGCACGCCTTCTTTTCCATCGTTCTGCCTGAACAGCTTGAACTTTAAGCTTCCTCGGAATTGTTACTGCAACTATCGCTAACTGAGCTCCCTCACTCAGGTCAGTATTGGATAGTGTTTGTTACTGAGAGCTAGAGCAGGAAATAAACGCCCAGGTGATAATCGAGTCAACAAATAATTGACAGCCTTAGAGCGTACGAGATTTAGTGTTCTGCTTAACCTTCTGCTCGATCGTTACCATTTTCAAATGTAGCTGGATACCTTTGTGGTTGTATTCGCTGTGTCGAGGGAACCCGTACAACGAGAAAACGCTGCCAGCTCTGCAGAATTGCAAATTGGTATGGGTTAAGGTATTCCTTTCGCGGAGAGCCGTATTTTACGGGGGCATAAGCAAGGCCCTTCTGAATCGTTGGTAAATTACAGTGGCGCTCAATAAAAATAAGCCACCATCAATTATTATACCCAACGATAAACTGGAAAAAAAATATCGTGCAAATTTAGTAGATTTAGAGATTTTCACATTTTCCCTGAAAAGTCGCAGTTACGAAAATTCTTCTGCTCGTCACATTTTTCTAAGTTTTATCATTAATATTTTCTTCAAACAATTGGTGACCCCCTGTTCGTATCGTCGTTACGGAATCTTCGGAATTTTTCACACGCGGCGAACCGTTTATATCAGACATCTAGGGTTATTTAGTGTATAAATTATTAGATAGAAATGTGGCCAGCGTGTTGTCTCCATAAAGTCCCGCGTAAAAATTTCTCAGAATTAGCCTGATCAGGGCCAGGCCCCGATCGGCGTGTGATATGGATAACACCCATTACGGACGTTCTGATCCGGCCCCGATTGGGCTCGAAGTATTTAGGTCCGAAATCAGGCAATACTAAAATGGCCCTACTAAGGCCGTCTCTGATAAGATCCTACTAAGGCTTTCCCAGATACGTCCTTACCAAGGCTTTCCCTGATAAGCCCTACTGAGACTTTACTTGATAGGGCCTTATTAAGCCTTTCCCTGATAAGGCCCTATTCAGGCTTTCCCAGGCATCATTTCACAAGGCCAGGGAATTACGAATTGTGATACAATATCATTGTAGCATAATTCTAAATTAAGTGTTTCACTTCATTTTGGATTTTTGAGATGTGTTATGCATATAGTATATTTGGATTTACAGCTTATATTGTAAGTAAATGAAGATTTATTCGAATAGAATCTTCTGAATAGCTGAAACCAATAATATCGTACTAGGTCGTGAGGCAAGGAAAAAACCTATTTGATTTAAAAAGATCCTATTTGAATTTAACATTTTTTTGGCAGTGCAGGAAACCCGATAGCGGCTTGACTAAGAAACCCAATAAGGGCCCAACCAGGCAACCTGATAAGGGCCTTATCAGGCAACCAGTTCAGGCCCATATCTGACACAACGTTACATTTTATAGCAGGGCCCTTTCAGGCTGCCTTACAAGGGCAGCCAGACAACCTGAACGCGCCCTGAATCGAGCCCTACCAAGATTTGTACGCGGGTAGCTCCTCTGGCTAGAAGCTACTTCTCTTCGAATTGTGGTTAGCTGATTCGAAAGATCATTTTGCAACCAGCTTCCCATACCAATTTCTGTGGTAAGTGAGTCATTTTTTTGAAACCACGAATGGCGTAAGCTGGTCCCTCCGGCAATTCAACGCCGACATTGATAATTTCCTCATTCAGCACGACCATCTTTTACAGAAATTCTGTAAATATTTTAAAAGATTTCGTTACCGGTGGAATCGTGGGTCATTTCCACCTCATCTTTTTCGATGTTTCTAAGACCGAGTACTTTCGCGATGATGGCAACTCTCATCAAAGGATCTCGAGGTAAAACGAGATGCAGAAACACATATACCAATCCATTGTAGGAAAAACCCAGAGTACTGCGTACAAATGAAGAAACACAATTAGTCCCTCGACCAACATCCGCCAGTGCGCTAAATAGTATGGCTTACGCCATTTTGCTTTTGAGAAATGGATACCCATTGGATTTATCCCTTCGTCATTTTCCGATACTTCGATTCTCCGCACCCCGCATACACATACGTATCTCTCCCTCCCTCCCTCTGCATTTCATCTGCATGGTTACTCACATTGTCGCGTCCACCACCTCCATCCTATCCCCTTGTATCCTCATTGTTTCATGGGAGGACGCTCCTCGACCTGAACGTCCCGGCGAATCAGTTAACGGACCTTGTGTGCTTTGCCCTGTATGTATCAGCGTCGATATATACATAGCGATCGGACAAAAAGCCGTAATCCACACGATTTAACCAGCAAAGTCACATCGGCCATACGGCCTTTTGTTCGGTAGCGATCGATGGATGTATCCAAACCCATTCCGCTGCTACGGCATATCGATGCTTCAATGGGTTTGTGACGCAGCGTTTACGGCAAGGGGTGTATTGGTGCCGTACAGGATGAGCCTGCAGGGTCTTTGTGGAGGCGATCGAAATATTTACCGGTGCACTCCCGCTACGGCTTTTCCACGTTCCCTCATAGCACTCCGGCGTCCCCCCCTCTCTCTCTCTCTCTCTCTTCCCTCTCCTATCGATGTGAGAGCCATTTAAGCCTCATCAATATTTTCCAGGAGAGCGCCGCACATCGTTCGGTCTCAACAGCGTCGTGCGATGTGTGTTTATATCCAGCAAAATGTTCTCCAACTCAATGGACGTAACGGGCATGATCTAACGTGTAAACGGGCATAAATTACGACCTTTCGTTTGACAGCTATCCACGTATACGTGCTTGCGTAAACTCGCAACTCGTGTATTCGTAGCGGGGTACATACGTGAACCCTTTGCACTACTCGCTCATTCCGCACTTTCACCCTTCCACTCGCTCACGGTCCACAACCGCATCCCTCGTGCGTTATCTCGTCAATATCATCCTCTTCCCTCTCGCTAACCTCACTTCATCTTCATTCTGTTCTATCGAGCAAGAGTCGAGTGTGTAACAAGCAACTAGAGCGATATGTACCGGCTACGTACGCCAGATGAGACTGTGTACCGAATGCCTCCGTAGATCGTGATACGGCTATGGTACAACGCATATGCAGGCCACATTGCCGCCTAAGGGGAACGGTATCTTGGTGTTTTGACGATAGCTCGCTAAAATGCATGATAGTTGGAAGCTTCGAGCACGGTCTTTGTGCTTGTCACGACACTTGCGGCAAATGGCTCATCGGATGAGGGTCTGAAACTATTATTCGCTGCAACTGACAGGGCGACTAATTTTTCAATTTTTGTTGCTTTTTTGGTCTTCATCGAGATCGCGGCGATTCTGCAATGATTATCTAAGCGCGTCTAAATTGTGACGGGCCATGAGTAGTTATGAAATAATAATGTTAGGGATGGTTCATTTCGGATTCATCCGTGAATCCTAGCCACTTCAGGGAGACTGCTGATCTACGGCTCGGTAAAAAAGGTGAATTTCGAATTTTTTTATGGATACCCAGTTGATAGAATGAAAATTCTGTTTGGTCACCTTTATTCTACATATATTCAAGTATCTTTGCTAAATTTTTCACACGATTCAGTTTCGAACACGGTCTCTGTGCTTGTCACAACACTAGCGGCAAATGGCTCATCGGATGAGGGTCTGAAACTATTCTGTTTGGTGATCTTCATTCTACATATATTCAAGTATCTTTGCTACATTTTTCACATGATTTTCAGCTTCGAACACGGTCTTTGTGCTTGTCACAACACTAGCGGCGAATGGCTCATCGGATGAGGGTCTGAAACTATTATTCGCTGCAACAGACAGGGCGACTGATTTTTCAATTTTTGTTGCTTTTTTGGTCTTCATCGAGATCGCGGCGATTCTGCAATGATTATCTAAGCGCGTCTAAATTGTGACGGGCCATGAGTAGTTATGCAATATTAAGGTTATGGGTGGTTCATTTCGCGTCCATGTGGGATCATAGCCACTTGAGGGAGACTTCCGGTCTAGAGCTCGGTAAAAAATGTGAATTTCGACAATTTTATATGGATACCCAGTGGCTAGAATGAAAATTCTGTTTGGTGACCTTTATTCTACATATAGTCAGATGTAGAATAAAGAATATCTTTTCTAAAATAAAGAATATCTTATAATTCTTAAATCTTATAAGAAAATAAAGAATAAAGAATATCTTTTCTAAAATTTTCACACGATTTTTGTAACACCAAGAAAAATTCTTAATTTTTTTCAGTAAGAACATGTATAGTTTCTGTCTGACAGTAATTAAAATGAAGAAAATGCAAATTAACAGAATAGCACGGAAAATTTTTGTCAAATTTTGATTTAAAAAAGTAGTTTTTATCTAATTTTTCAAAAACCATTTCCGTCGCGTAGAAGGTGGCAGAATTATCCATATTTGTATCAAGTTTCAACTCAATCATCTTAATAGTTTTTTAGTCGTCCTGCACGCCACTTTGAACATGGAGTTGTGAGAAAAACGCCTTTAAAGTTTACATAAAATTTGAATTAAATTTCGCCACGTACTTGTGGTAACTAATTCCTTAACTAATCTGTTACAAAGTAATTAAATTATTGATGACAGTAGTAATTTTAATTGTTAGTTGTTAATTTAATTACTTTTTGCCCATCTCTACCTACTCCTCCGCGCTCATGCTTCTACCTGCGGCGCGCATTCCAAATCCGAGCGGTGAGGCACAGCGTTGACGACCTGTAACGTTTGAAGTTTTTCGAATTCTGCTTTGAAACTTTTGGAAAATGTTCTACACACATAGTTCTATCGTTGAAGGAAGAAAAAAAAGAAATCGATTTTTTTATCATTGTAAATGTATATCCCGCGTTAACAAGCGATAAATATGTAATTTTTTTCGTCCCATCTCGCAAATTTGTTTCTCGATATATTATATTTTTACTTAAATCCTTTGGCTAAGATCTTATATGTAAAATCGTTCGCTGATCATGAATTTTCCACCCCGGCCTGATCTGGGCAAAATTGCTGGTAAGACAAAAAGCCTGGAATATCTAGGACCATCCAATGATTTTGCATCGAGTAAAACCTTGTCCAATCCGTTTGAGTGACGGAATGAAAATAGTCCGACTACTGATGAACGACACATCTGTAACTTTACATCTTGCAAAGTATTTTCACGCAAAATCATGAAAACTTGATGGAAAAAGTTTGTGATTACATTGCTATTCATGGTGAGATTTGTGTTTCAGTGACCACAGCATGGTCACATAGGGTAAGTCCGGGGTAGTTGGCTACAGTTTTTTCAAGGATCCGTCAAAATACAAGTACAGACGTTTCTTAACTTGTCCTCATTTGTAATTAAACTTTGAACATTTATCTTTCAAATAATTTACTAAATTAAACAAACTCCTATCAGAGCAACCTTAAAATTGCTATTTTTAAAAAGCACGATTGGCCATCTCTTCCGCAGTATGTGGGGGTGATGGCCATGGGAGCAGAGGTGAGTTTTGATTCTCAATTTTTTTTCTTTTGTCCACATCTAGAACACATATCATTAAAATCAGTATAATTTTTGTGTACCCAAAGTTGGCACACTATCCACTGAAGCCAGTGTTCGATGTGACGAGTTTCATAATCATTTTCTCCGCAACATTTGTTGTCATTGTTCTTACATCGTCTTTCTAAAGTCTTCCTAGGTATTTCGTAAGTCCTAGCGACCGCACGAACCGACAATTCATCATTTTTTATAGCACTAATAGCTGCTTTAAATGATTCTTGAGTCTAATCCCCTCGTAGAGAAATTGCCTTTCTCTTGTACTTATTAGGCATCGAAAACAAAAGTAGAAAATTGAATTACTTGAACACATTACGACTAATACTATGGCCATCATACACCGACTGTATGTGGCCATATCTCCTAATCTCCCGGAACAGATGGCCACATCTAAAATGTAAACAAGTAGAAACAATACATGCGAAATCTTGAGGTCATAACAAAGCACTGTTCGTGAACTATTCAAGAAATACAAAAGTAACCATTACTTTTACAAAATAACATCACCACAATGTAAAACATGGAACCTTCAATAAAATTTCGCAGTAGACAGAACAATTAAAAAGGATTCTACTTACTTAACATTTTTTGCCAAACTTTTGCTCGTATACTTACACCTGCGCACGACGCGAAACGACTTAAGCAGTAACAGATGAAATCTAGTGCGCGGTTCTATGAAATATTCCTATTGCCCATCTCTCCCTTACGGGCAACTTCCCCGGAATTACCCTACTTTAACAAGAAATAGACAAGTTGTGCAACTGCATTGCGCATCACAGAAAATCGCCTCTCTAATTCCGGTCCGAATCGTCAGCGCGAGTGTGAACCATTTACTGCTCTCGCTTTAAATTGCTCTCACATTTTCGTACATACGATATATAAATTGAGTCCTGGCAAACAAAAAGACGTAAATCAAACTGTGTAAAACATAATAGCGATGAGAGTTATGGTCATTTGTTTTCCAACATTTGATGTGCTTTAGCGTAGAATGGACGCTGAGAGCACAGTAAGCTGGAGATTCTTCCTGCGGCTTTCTCGCGGCTGAATTTATATCAGCACATTAAAAGTACAACGTATCACACATATTTAGAAAGCCGCATTAGCCACCTCGTTTCGCCCAGACGTGCAAGAGAGCGTACATTCAAATTTACCTCACATTTTGCTGTGCACGTGTATATCGCAACAAATATAAACTTTCCACTTTAACTCATTAGCGTCAACGTGTTTCAATATGCAGCCGGGCAAAGTTTCACTTATTCCGTGTGCACCGAGTTTGTTGGCATTGTCACGTAATGCAGTTGGTCTCGGTTAATGAAAGATGCAAATCGCCGAAATTCAGTGGATCCTCATATCATTTCATTCGTGCGACTACCCTCAAAACACAATGGCACTAGCCACATGAATGAATTCGAAATGAAACTACGATTGCAAATCGGAAAAAAATGGAATAGTCCGAGCACTACACCAGCTTAAAACCTCCAAGTGATTTCGCTAGTAGCATAAAAAGGACACACATTTTTCATGGGGTCGGAACTTCGAGGTTTTTTTGGACGGAAATTTCGCTTTGACCCTTCAAGACATTATTGTTGCCTACAGAGCTGTTTTGAAGGTGATCTTTGGAATAGAATAACTAGAAAATTAATTCGCATGTTTATTGATCCTTCAAGAATATGGAAAGATAAAAAAAAAGATAATCATGTACGTTTGTTTACCAGGACGCGCGGAAAACGCTCTCAATTTTCGACTAGTCGTTGTACGAGTGTGAAAAAAACCAAACATATTCTAATTTGTATGAGTGTTATGATATTTCGTACCAGATTCGGCAAAAAAATGACACAATGGCGGCGTGCTAAACTTTTGTAATCAACTTTTTCTATTTTTCTGACCCATGTCACATTCGGAAGGGATGAAAGCATAATATTTTCCGTTTCCCTCTTTGTTGCCTGCGCCTAGCGCAATAGCACGGGATGAGGGTAAAATGGGGTAGTGCGTGGGAAAGAATAGAATTAAGGAATTGACACGATATTTCGGTATTGAGGGATAATTCGACAGACTTGGTGTAAGATTGACACTATGTTATTTATTATAAGATTATTAGACGGTTCAAAGCGATCAGGCCTGCGATGAATGATACAAAAAGAAAAGGTAAAGTTAGCTTACATTGGTTGTGTTTGACGCTCGGTCGCTCGCTCGGTCGCGTGGATGTTTGTTGTCGCTCGCGTTACAAGGGCCTTCGCTCTTGGCCTGGTGCACTCGCTGGTACAATTGCTGGTAAGACGCTCGCAGGATTTTACGCTGGTCGTGTGTATACTCGACGTGTTTACTACGACGGGCACTACGCGTAGATAGAAATATGAACGGCGCGCAAGGTCGATGAATTGAGATTAATATTCACGGACCGATGATAGAAATTATACAAGTGTAAAATAAAACTTTTGTGACTCGAAAAATGAAGACTGTTCGTATGAAAGTTCATTGGAGATATTCGTAGGCTTCTGAATTACGACTTGATAGAAGAAGTTGAGTCGATGGTAGATGACGGGAGACTGAGCTCTGAATTTGATGAAGATTGTCGGAAGACTGGTATTGAGACTTGATAGAAGAACTTGAGTCGATGGTAGTTGACAGGAGACTGAGATTGAGACTCGATAGAAGAACTTGATGTGATGGTGGTTGACGGGAGACTCGGATTGAGACTCGATAGAAGAACTTGATTTCATGGTGGTTGACGGGAGACTCGATAGAAGAACTTGATTTGATGGTGGTTGACGGGGGACTGACTTGAGGAAGGAAGTCTTTCTTGATATGAAAATTAGGAGCGGTTCAATAGTGGGAGACGGAACCTTAGGGAGAGTGCGGTTTTGGTTATCTAGTTCTGCAGAGATTGGACCATTGGTCGTGAAGATATCGGTTGATTAGCGTGATTGGTCGGGGAATGGTGTGCGAATACTTTACAGATTCGTTAGGCACGTGCGTGGCCTTATTCCAGGGCATCGGTTCTGACTAATATGCGTATGAAGAGAAGAAGACCTTTGTCCCGTGTTTCGGCGAAAAAGCGCAAGGGATATAGAGTTCGATATCAGAGACCTAAGGATTCGCATGGTTTGTGTTATGTCAATTTATGGCTATGGTGACTTCTCATATCGAGAAGTTTGTATATCGGACTACGCTGTGAGACCGGATGTCTTATTATTTAGTCGGAGTTATAAGTTCGTCGGAGCCATCCAGTCTATGTTATGTTTAAATAATCTAGGGTTGAGGCTTCTCTTGATCACCATGCGGATGGGATGGCGTAGAGTTTTTGAAGTCTGTTGATCGAGTTGATGGTTGATTTTTCGTTCGACAGCTCTTCTTGGAATATGCGCCTGAGATCGTGTTCTTGTTGACAGCCAATGGGATAGGAAAAGTCGATGACTGTAGCAGTGCGGCTATCGTGTATATATCGCTGTGATTTGAATATGCTCGCGGAACGTACGCAAGTTCCGTTTAATGCTGTTACGCGTCTTATTCTTAGATTTATACATTTAATACGCTTATGACGGCAAATGAGGATATTGGGAATAGCCGAGAGAAAGCACATTCGCTAGGATGTAACACCATTTTACGAGTTACATGAAAAAAAAAATAAAAAATGATTTTGACTCGAATCTGCTTTATTTTTATATTATTATTATATTATTAGATAATATTATGTTATTTTTGTGTTATTTTATAGAATTTATTACTTCGGGCAACGCACTTCCTCAGTTTTCACTGGGAAACAATCACCTACCCCCGAGGGTTAGGCTCGGTCTTAATCTAGACCGGAACAATAACGCATATTATGGTATTATTATTATATAATTATTATTATGTTATTAGATATTATTGTTGTTATTTGTTTTTTTCTGAGGTCCAACGTATACCCTTGCGGGATTTTACGGATTACCCTTCCCAATAGAACCCTTTTCTGTCCCTCCCTACCCGGACTTCGCTAATATACCTTAACTTCCGTTGCGTCCACAGTCGTCTCAAAGTGAAAACTCAATTTTTGACAGAAAAAAGGACAATCCTTTGTTAATAACTAATGTAATAATTGATTCATGGAAAATCCCGTACGTATTTCTCTTCGAAATATTATTTCAAAAATGTGTTCGAAAATTTGGAGTGAAACGAATAAAAATTGTGGGAGTTATGTTGCGTGCCGTTTTGAAAAATTGTATTTTGAGAAAAACACTCGACGTCTGGCACACGGGCCAGCAATTGCCCCCGCAGTCGGGCCCGCGGTCCTCTGTTTTACAGGTACCAAACTTTTTTCCCCTTATTCTAGATGGTTCAAAACATGTCTTGAGCCAATTTTGAAAAAATCAATTTTTGGATAATTCTACAATGGTGTTACCCCTTAAACACCACCAACGAGATTTAAATGGAGATACACGAGGGGCCATTTTGCCGAAAATGTATGATAAAACTTAGATTAAGGAGTACGAAGAAAATGAGAGAAAACAAGCAAGTGCAATGAAAATTCAAGCTTCCTTTAGTTTTATTTAGAAATGTCGTCTGTCATGAGTAACAAACAACACTCGACTGTTACCCGGGTGTAGTATATGCACTCCCTTCAAAACGTGAGAAATCGATGGAATACATTAAAGTCGCCCTCCTTTATTCACGAGAACGCCGGTTGTCCTGATCGAGAAAAAAAATGGATTCACAAACACACACACAGTTTCAATATATTTAATATTTCACAAAAAATAAATCACAAATTTGTTATACTTCTTTTGGAATAACAAACAAAGAAACTGTATTTCATTCGTCGCGATTTATATTCCGGTAATAAATATGCACTTCGTATTATGATCGTGAATTTTTTATACGTTTGACGTATATCATTTGTTTCTGGAAAGATATCAAATGCGTGGCGATCCTAAGATAGATTGGAGACCCGGCTGGAGAACTTTTATATTCGCAGTCCTTGCCAGCTCATGTCAGTCTCCGAGATAAGATAATGCTGGCTTGAATATTTTATTGGAATGAGATATGAAAAAGTGAGAGATAGGGATGGGATGGGTAAAGTAGATGAGGTACCGGAAAGAAAAGTTGACGACTATACCAGGGAAATCTGCAAATCACTTCTCTATATGTACTATGTAAGTTATGATTCTTTGCCCATGTTGTTCATTGCCTGACACGCTCTTTCGTTAAGGGGTTACCCCCACTTGCGATTTTGAAAAAATCGATTTTTTTTATTGCATTTTTTTGAAGTATAAGTATCCGGGCCCATACTTCTGTATGGGCCCGGAATAGATGACTCTATGTAAGTTTACAAAAAAAATATTTTCTTCGTGTAAACTGAAATTGAAACTTTAAACGCGTTTTTCTCAAAATGGCATTTCTGAAGTCGGTGACCAAGATTACTCGAACACTAATGAACCGATCTTCTTGAAATTTTGCAGGCTTATTTAATACATAAAAATAGTCTTTAATCGTTCGATTTTTTTTTCGAAAAAAATGGCCGTTTTATAGCCAAAAAACGGCCGTTTTTTTTTTTCGTTAAAATCGAACCATTAACTTTGACTGTCCGCCATTTTGTGAAAAATGAATATTTTTAAAAATCCTTCGATTAAAGACTAGTTTATACTTATATTTGACTAAATCCATCCGCATTTTTTTTCAGATGATCCACTTCGCCGCAATGTTGGTCACCGAAAACCGTGTATATAAAAACATTATTTCATTGACGGCCATTTGCCACTAAACAATGTAATATTTTTCAATAAAAAAATTACTGAAAGTTCTTCAAGATGGTGTGTTCTTTAAGATGGTATATTGATCGATTAAAAAAGTTTTGTAGTTTTCTTTTAAAAAATTCATGAAAAAGGCCTTTTTTGCGCTACAAGTGGGGGTAACGCCTCAATCTTGTTTTCGTCTTCAACTTTTCCTCATATGCTTTCCGTTTTTCAGCAACTGATTAGCAACTAATGGAACTAGATAAGCAGCGTTGTTCAGGACGGCGTTCAATTTAAATTCAATCAATAACATAATATAATAATTTGTAATAATATAATATTAAAATTATACCACTCTGGTGGATGGGCAGTCAGGGTTCAGCTCCGGCGGTATATCGAGTTAAGTAGTGCTGTGCATGGCCAATACTCGGTTGCGGTGACCACTTAGCCGTGTACCAGCTGGCGCATCAACCAGTGGGCGAAAGACCAATATTTTTGAGACCTTGCGTGTAGATACTTTAGTTAAGGCGAGAAATCTCTTTAGAATTTTCAAAAAATCGATTTTTTTACATATTTCGAAAGTATGATACCCAAAGAATATACTGACTAAAGGAAAACGCGAAATATTGAATATTTGCGGAGTTATCGCATGTAGTCTAGAGCGCGGGGACAGCATGCGCTCAGGTAGCGAGTCACATGTTGAAACTTTAAACGCGATTATCTCGAAACTACTTTTTCAAAAACTACTCGTGTTGTAACTTAAAAAGTTATCAACCGATTTGGATGAAATTTTGGGAGGTTACTCTCAGTAATATTATCGGAAGGATATACCTAAAGTTTGAAAGGTAGCGCGTAAATAAATAATTTTTTTGGGGTCAAATATGTCGAAAAAATGGTCAAAAATTCGAACTTTGGAGTAAAAAGGCTCCCAAATTTTCAATTTTGCACTTTTTCATCATTTTTTTAGGTATATCCTTCCCCTTAGTATGTCAATAAAAGAATGACACTTATTAAATATTTTCTAGATCAACAGAAAGAGCGACAACTGCAGTACTTTTCGATGTCGCGGAAAACAGGCGTCCGAAGACCCTAAATAACGCCGCCATTTTATTGGTCATTCCAAAAAAAAATTAACTTAACAGTTATAATAAACTCATGTCCAAATTTGAAACTGATCAGATTATTTTATCCCCTCTTAAAAAATTCCCGAAAAATACCTATTTTTCACGCTGCCAGATTTCTCGCCTTGAAGTCTATGCACCAGAGAATGAGAAGAATATCCGTCTATACCGGTACGGGTTTTCCACAGTTTCCCCGTACTCTCGGCAGATGCGGTTTAGTGTAGCTTAAATGCTTGCAAATTACATAAAAATTCATAATTTCAAAATCCTCTACGTATTTCTCCAGCTATCCTCGTGTGAATTAATAGAATCTTTTAATTTTTTTCCAAATTCAAATTTGCGTTGGTTATACTGCGTGCCGCAGAGCGCCTCAAATTCAACATGCCTCGCGAGAATGGCTCCGGCGTCACCGTTTTGTATAATTTTTTAATATCCATTTTTTTGTTCACTTGAAGATTCGACTAATAACATCCGTGAATATTATTATCCTCTTACTTGTCTGTCCA
>OX101783.1:28992101-29154601 GCA_944452715.1 Ophion slaviceki
AACGGTATAATCTTGTCTGTACTTGCCACCGTTAGCATTCGGTATAGTCATCGAGCAACCGTATTAAACCTACACATCAGTTGATGCTTGAAAACAAATTGTATCTTAAGGATTAAAAAAGTCACCGTAATTTGTATGTCATAGTTTTTTATAGAGCGGCGTGAATTCGACGATGATCGGACCGAGTCCAATTGAGCAGTAATGGGATACATTGCAGGTGAAATTAATTGGGAGAATATGTTGGCTCGAGTGACGTCTAAGCCTTATTCCGGCCCTTGCAACGAAATTCCTTATCTTCGGTGTGTTAACAGCAGCCAGTGTCGAGTGAAACATTCCAGGGTGGAATCCGAGCCACTTCGGCTTACCTCACGGGAGTTCGGGTCAGAATGAAGTTTCGACTCGGAACTATTAATGATGGTCGGCATTAGAGGCGAGGAGAATCTCAAATCTTGAGACGAAATTCGCTCAGTTTGTATAGGGAAGTTTCCATCGTGAAACCAGTCGATTCAACAAATTTCCGCAAGAGTAGAGCACACAATTTGGCATAGCCTTAAAAAGGTGATTACCACACGGCCTTGCGAAGTCTCCTGTGGTCATCATGGTCCATTCCAGCTAAATTCTCGAATCTGCTAGCCCGGATCGTATAACAGATTAATAACTACCACTTTCTCGTAAACCGTATCATCGAAAACTGTTTCGCACACACTACGCACGTGGGAATTCAGTAGCAGGAACATGCCCACGGGAGAGAATTACAGGACCGAGTGGAGCACGAATCGATGACTGCGGTGAGTTCCGTACCCGGGCTTGGGTGTACAGACCAGCTCGAGCACGGGTAATATTGGTCCATCCGTTTCAACGACCCTGCCATAAATAAGTTTCCGATTGAAGACCTAACGGATTTTACATCTCCTGGCGGACCAAAAAACCGGCCTTTTTGGGAGCTTTTCGAAGGTTGAATTGTAAAGTATCAAACATAGCCACCGTACGTTATTCATTGGTACTTCAGCTACATGCAATTTTTAATTTGTCATAAAATATTTTGTCATGTTCATCTTCGCTGTTCAGGCCTCTGTCGATCATACACGTTCTCATGGTCTGCATGATAACTGGTGCATGGGTTGATGATTCTAATAAGGGGTCTTCTCACTTTAGACGCTAAAAAGGCTATTTTCATTATTTTTCAATAGGTTTATATAATAGATATTGATATAAAAGTTTTTACAGTTAATAAATACACTTTCGAAATACATTTTTTAAAATTATTTGTGTAACCCAAACAAACTTTAAACGCGTTTTTCTCGAAACAACGTTTTTCGACGGCTTGTTGATAAAATTATGAAATTGTAACCACACATTTTTTACAACTATAGCTATAGCGCAAATATCAAGGATTTTTTTTAAATTGCGATATTTACTATTTTTTGCCGAAAACGGTGAAAAAACACGTTTTTTTTTGTTTTTTCGAAAAATGTCCGCCATTTTGTTATTTGTGCATACATCAAAAGTCATATGATATGCGCCAGGGCCATTAATACTAAATCTAAAACCGTTCGATTTTTTTGTTTCGGATGATCCGTCTCCGACATTTCATCAACAGCGCAGACCTACAATTTTTTTGGACATTTTTCAACTACCATTATCGTCTACAAATAGTGACTTAAATAAATTGATTTTTTTTAAATGTATTTCGAAAGTATATTTATTAAGGCCTTAGGCCACAGTAACGGGTACAAAATCATGTGCGAATTTAACAATTTTTTTTCGTATGAAAAAGTGATTCACTCATAAAATTAATTACACATCTATTTAGTATGAATATTAAGCTGTTGGAATTTTTTTTATGTAAAAAATGGCCGACTACTCGAAACTTCTCGAAACAGCTTTTTTCCAATTGGCGTGACAAGTAACTTCAACAATTTTCACCCGATTTACTTAAAATTTAAAAGTTATGATCCTAATTGCATGTCGTTGAGAAGTACGTACGGAAATTCTGATTAATCGAAAACATTTCATTTTATGAACAATTTATGAGCAGTTATAACGCAATTTTTCACTGAAAATTCATTTTTTGAGTTCAAATACCTTCAACTTTCGAATAAAACGATTTTTTTTAAATTCCGCACATACTTCTCTAGGTGTTCTAATGTAGATTGACAAGCATTTTTGTTTTTTGTTCTGGATAAAAAATTGTGGATGCTAAATGTCACGCCGCGGAGCTCCTAAAAAAAATAACAAACGAAAATATTAGTAGTCGGCCATTTTGTACATTAAAAAAATGCTAACAGCTTAATATTCATACTAAATAGATGTGTAATTAATTTTATGAGTGTTTCACTTTTTCATGGGAAAAAAAATTGTTAAATTCGCACACGATTTTATACCTGTGACTGTGGCCTAACCCCTTAAGTGTAACAACTTTTATATGAACATCTATAATGTAAACCTATCAAAAAAAAAATGAAAATAGCCTTTTTAGCGTCTAAAGTGAGAAGGCCCCTTAAGTCCTGCGCGCCCTTGATCGAGAAAGCAGTCATTTTCTTTTCAAAGACATGTAAAAGTATAGAAAATCACAATCTACCACAAGAAAAATCAATTTGTCTGAAACGCTGGAGGTATTTACACCTTGCCCAAAATGTTAAAGTGTACGTCCACATACGAAGCGGCATTTCCATGTTTACTAAATTCTCCGTAGGGTATCCCTAGCGCAACAGCAAGTACAGAGAATGGTCCAATATCTAAGATGCGATGCATATTGAACCCCTTCGGCTGACCCTTCCGTTGGAACGCCATCGAAATTTCTTACCGGTATCACATAGGGCCGATAAAGCGAGGGAGAGAACTTTCTGCCAGAATCGAATAAGGGGGATGAACAAGGGGATGCGTAGAGAACTTGTTCGCTGTGAAAACAATCTTCAGGGGAGTGCTAGTTTTGGTGGCCATTAAATATATCACTGCGACCACCGACAATCACTTTGATTTCATTTGAACTCATTTAAGGAGTAGAACGAGGAAGCTCCCATTTGTGGTAAGTTCAGTAGTAGGATGACCAAGCTCGAATGTATATCGCCATTAGGGTCGAGTAGTAATTAGAATTAGTATTACAGATCTTTATTTCTAATTGCTATTTGATGTACCTGTAGTTGCTGAATCCGTCAAGATAGTCATCACTTCGGTAACTTTCTGGATACGAACCGCCGTTGTTAATTTGATTGACTTATGTAAATAAGATTGAGAGGGAACGTATTGCATGTCGTCTTAACGGGGTCCTCTAGTTTCTCGGCTGTTTTTTTACAGCTTTTTCAATAATTTTTTACGGGCAAAGCATCGAAATAATCAATCTCATTATTTTTGCATAATCTTTATTAACATTCAAATAAGCTTTACAAATTTTTTTAAGTCAAAATATATAATAGAATAAACGTTATAGTGGCCGACAGGAAGACATCAAGTAAAAGAGGTGCTTGACGGTGACCAAGATTGCGGCTGTTCTGCTTATCTGAAATCAAAAAACCAAACGGCATTTTAATCTTCATATTTAAGACTAGCGATTGAACTAGAGTGAATTCTAAATTACAAAAATTGACTTTTTTTAGACACTTGAAAATTACATTCTATTTTTTACTCATTTTTTCTTAAGTTTTTCGCTCGTACAAAAAAAAACTATCGAAGCAATGATGATAATCCTAGTTCAATCGCTGGCTTATAATATATTAAAGATACTGTATAAATTTGAACAAGATCGGTGCAGTAGTTTCTGAAATATCGTGGTCACCGTTTCGAAAAATGGTGTTTCGAGAAAAACGCGTTTGAAAGTTCGCGCATATATGATTTATACTTGTGAATTATACTTTATACGATTTATACTTGTGAACCACTTCGAATATCGAAAAATCTTTTGGTACACATTTTCTACACATGTTGTAGATGTGGTTTATGAAAAAAAAAAATCGATTTTTTCGACCCGAGAAACTAGAGGACCCCGTTAATGCTTAACGGGCTGTGCCTAGTTGTAACAGTCGAAAACAGTTCATTTTTTTTATTTTTTAAAAGAAAATCGCGATGATTGATTTCTACAAAAATTAAGTCTTTGAAAAAGTACCATCTTAAGAACAATCTGTCATTATCTTGTTAAAAATATTCAATTATAATCGATTTACAGCCGATGTCCGGGAAGGACTTCTCGATAATGTATTTTGCCGCGAGCAATGCCCTTCTGCATCAGGTTATGCAATACAGGCTGTTAGGAAGGTCGATTAATGAAAGCGTTTAGGGGGTGATAGGTCACCTCGTTAGGAACATATCTAACCTACGTTACCTTAGTCCAAATTCTAAGGATTTCGAGTTATCATGGAATGATTTTTGAACAATTTCCCAAAATTAGATACTAACTCGTTTTACTCTTATTTTAATGCTATTTTTACAAAGTTTTTATTTTTACATAAGAGGTGTTTTTATTTTTTGACATGGTTTTGATTATTCAATACGTCCAATTTAGTTAGTTGTGTGGATAAAGATAATTGCATTGGTGTTTGTCGATTGAATACACATTAAGCTAAAACGTAAATAAGTTTTTACTTACCAATTATTGTCTGTTTGAACATTATGAACGAGTTATTACCTGATTTTGGGAAATTTTCCAAAAATCACCCTTACCATGATAAGTCGAAGTCCTTAGAGTTTGGACTAAGGTAACCTCGGTTAGATATGTTCCTAACGAGGTGACCTATCACCCCCTTAAGGCTTTGCATGGACCTTCCTACCACGCTGCATAAAAAAATCAAACGGATTACCTTCCAACCTCCTGTACATAGAAGTCAATCATAGTGTTTCGACAACAGAATAAAAAACTTTAATTACAATGAACCGCAGTGCGTTAAAAGTTGTTGGAATCCCGCTCTTCCGCCGCTCTCCTCCAACAGCGTCGAAAAGAGATAAGAATCTCAAAAGAAAGAAGGAGCATGAGAGAGAGAGACAGAGAGAGAGAGAGAGAAAGATTGATGAGTTTATTATGCCTTGGAAATACCTTGAAGCAACATGATTACAAAAAGTGATATAAAAACGGCGAAAGCGAAAAAATTACACTAATGATAGAGGTGGTAATGTTGATAATAAAGATAGTACATCCAATAATTATAATGATAATAACAATAGTACTAATAATGATCGTGTTAATAATAATTACGATAACAATGATTATAATATGCTCGCCGGTAGCAGATACAAAAATTCTTGAGACAACCCACTAGTGACAATATAAAATTACCATACGAAAAACGTTAATAGACAATTTGAGTTCGGACCAGTAGAAACTACTCCTAACCGGCAATGCTCTGAAAATAAAATAAAAATGAAAAAATTAATGAAAGGAATTTAAAAAAAGAAAGAGAGAGAGAGAGAGAGAGAGAGAGAGAGAGAGAGAGAGAGAGAGAGAGAGAGAGAGAGAGAGAGAGAGAGGGAAAGAGAGAGAGAGAGAGACCAGCAGACAGGAAGAACGCGCGAGCGTCGGTGTCACACAGCATCGTTGGGCCAGTGTATGGTACAATACTAGTAGTAAAGCCTCCGTTTAGTCAGCCACTCCAACAGCGAACTCGCCCCTGGAGGACCACAGTTAGACAGGCTGGAATTAAGGGTAGAATCGATAGTAGACGCAAACGAGGGTAACGGGGGCGTAGGGCGGATGGAATGAAATAGTAAGAGAGTCCCGCGTCAAGCCTCAGGCTGATTTTGCTCCATGCTTAATGACCCCTGAACCGTAGTTTAATCACGGATTAAGAGCCCACCGGTTGTCCAGTCTGTTCCTCTGATTCTCCCTCTTCCGTGCTTGTTCGACTGTCGTTAGCGAAATCACATTAGTAAATACCTATTGTAATAAATTCATTCGTTTCTAAAATGTACATCTGATTTTGTCGCGTACCCGTTTGATAAATATTTAAGGTTGCTTCTAAATCATTTTTGAAGGGTGGGAGCAGAAACGAAGTTCCTACGCTGATGCACTATGTGAGGTCTCCAATGCCAACTTATTGTCGAAAAAATATTAACGACGTCCACCAATGAAATAGCGAAATTACTTTTTTCGGTAATATCACTATTTACACTATCTTGCAAACAATACTCGTCTTTTGAGTCACTTTCACATATACAGCGATCGAACGAAAGTTGAGCTAAACTTCAAAATTAAATATTTAAGGAACCATTTCAGTGTGACTGGCTCGAAAACTTCGGGTTTCATAATTTTTTTGAAAATGAAATTCGATAATCAGTCTGATTTTTTTCCGTTTATTCAAATGACTTATGGTATACATAAAAGTATTTTTGAATGTATTAGTTTTATTGTTTATATAATTTTTTCACCACTGCGAAATAATACCTTAAAAAATAGCGCCTGACGGTAGAAAGTCCTACTCCTCCAAAAATTGTCTAAAAGAAAAAAAAACATAAAGATTATTAATCAGTATGAAAAACTGTAGAGGCGTACTGAGGATCTTTTACGATGAAAATTAACAATATGGTGGCCATTTCAAAATTGAGTGTCAAATTGGGCGTTTTGTCGATAGTTTTTCGTTACAAAAAAATGTGAAATTTTCAAATAAGGAAAAAAACGCTTCCGTATGACGTTACCGAATTAATTCGAATTTGGCGACCAAAATTTAACAGCATGTTCATGAAAGTCCATATTTTAGGATAATGCAAGAAACGATTTAAAAAAAAATTACACCGGAATGGTCCCTTAATAAAGGACTTTGGAAATCTCCGATTATTAAGGGACCATTCCAGTGTAACACATTGTTTAAAAATCGTTTTTTGCCTTGTCCTAAAATATGGAGTTTCATGAACACACTGTTAAATTTTGGTCGCCAAATTCGAATTAATTCGGTCGCTACAGCCTTAACATTTTATTTACCGTTTATTATATAAAATGTTAATAAATTTATTGAAATTTTATCAACCGTTAATCAAATGTTCATAAATGTATTAACTTTAAATTATTAAATGTTATTTAATATTTTCATTAACATTTTATTAACGGTTAAGAGTATATTCATTATCATTATTAAATACACGATAAGGCAGCTTAGTCATGAGAACGTAAAATGCAAAACGTTGAGCTTAAGGCTAAACATTGAGAATATTCGGGTGAATAGATATTGATGAAAATTGAAAAATACATTGAAAAATATCACTGAAAAATAAACAATAGCCATTGTCTATTTTTTACAAGTGTCATATGAATGAGATGTTAAATAAACGTTTTTTTTCTCAATAATTCCATACATTCACTGTTCTCACAGAATATGAAATGTTCTGTTATACTGTGTGAAATCTACAACGTAACACAGGTAATTAATTCCACAAAACTCGGATCCCTGATGAGCCTTCCTTCTCGAGTTCCAACTTCCGTGCTGAAAATCGACTGATTATTTATTACAGTGCCTCGTAAAGTTAGTATAGTTTTTCATTCGAAAGCCTGCAGAAATCGGTTAATAATAAGAAAATGTGCATTCCGATAGTAAGGCCTTAGGCCACAGTAACGGGTATAAAATCATGTGCGAATTTAAGGGGTTACCCCCACTTGCGATTTTGAAAAAATCGATTTTTTTTACTGCATTTTTTTGAAGTATAAGTATCCGGGCCCATACAGAAGTATGGGCCCGGAATAGATGACTCTATGTAAGTTTACAAAAAAAAATATTTTCTTCGTGTAAACTGAAATTGAAACTTTAAACGCGTTTTTCTCAAAATGGCATTTCTGAAGTCGGTGACCAAGATTACTCGAACACTAATGAACCGATCTTCTTGAAATTTTGCAGGCTTATTTGATACATAAAAATGTAGTCTTTAATCGTTCGACTTTTTTTTCGTTAAAATCGAACCATTAACTTTGACTGTCCGCCATTTTGTGAAAAATGAATATTTTTTAAAATCCTTCGATTAAAGACTAGTTTATACTTATATTTGACTAAATCCATCCGCATTTTTTTTTTCTTCAGATGATCCACTTCGCCGCAATGTTGGTCACCGCAAACCGTGTATATAAAAACATTATTTCATTGACGGCCATTTGCCACTAAACAATGCAATATTTTTCAATAAAACAATTACTGAAAGTTCTTCAAAATGTGTTCTTTAAGATGGTATATTGATCGATTAAAAAAGTTTTGTAGTTTTCTTTAAAAAAATTCATGAAAAAGGCCTTTTTTTGCGCTACAAGTGGGGGTAACGCCTTAACAACTTTTTTTTCGTATGAAAAAGTGATTCACTCATAAAATTAATTACACATTTATTTAGAATGAATATCCAGCTGTTAGATTTTTTCGACCTACAAAATGGCCAACTACTCGAAACTTCTCGAAACAGCTTTTTCCCAGTTGGCGTGACAAATAACTTCAACAATTTCCACTCGATTTACTTTAAATTTAAAAGTTATGTTCCTAATTGAATTTCGCAGAAAATTACGTACTGAATTTCGGATTAATCGAAAACTTTTCATTTTATGAGTAGATTATGAGCAGTTATAACGAAATTTTTCACTGAAAATTCACTTCTCCAGTTCAAATACCTACAACTTTTGAATAAAACAATATTTTTTAAATTCCGTACGTACTTCTCTAGGTATTCTAATGTAGATCGACGAGATTTTTTGTCGTTTGTTCTAGGTAAAAAATTGTGGATGCTAAATGTCACGCCGCGGAATGCATAGAAAAAAGTTAACAAAATAAAATATTAGTAGACGGCTATTTTGTACATCGAAAAAAAATGTATATATTTTTTAACAGCTTGATATTCATACTAAATAGATGTGTAATTAATTTTATGAGTGAATCACTTTTTGATATGAAAAAAATTGTCAAATCCGCACATGATTTTATACCCGTTACTGTGGCCTAAGGCCTTAAGGAAATGCATAAAATGCTCCAATGATTATGAAGATTTTGAACGACGAGGGGGCCTGCTTTTTTTCTTTTCATTCTGGTCGATTTCGCCCTAGGCCGTTTATCGCCGAAACGTGTGAGTAGCACAATTGTAAATCGTATAGTTAGAAGGAGGGCAGAGGGGAGGCGCGATCGAAGTTACTCTACCAGAGAAAACCCATTTATCGCTTCGTTCATGAAGCTCGCACACGATGACCGATCGAGACCGCTTCAGAGGCAGCCGTAGCCGCAGGAACCCTCTGACCCAACTCCCCGCTTCATATCGATATATCTGTACAAACTATTCTCTATATATCTCAGTGCGTCAAGCGCGAAATCGATTTTCTACCCGTTTTTTAATCCCACTATTTCTCTCACTTCTCGTTCGTCCTTCAGCAAAGTACCATGATTACCAACGGGACAAGCTAGTACAATTGAAAACACCTACTTTTTCAACTTCGAGAATTACATAAACGTTAAATTCTGCTCATACACGAAAAAAACGGATAGCCATAGTTTCTATCAACGCGATTCGAATTATTTATTATTTCGATACTCCATTGAGTTTTGAACAAAATTTTAAAGGAGCATCCATATCGACAATAAATTCGCCTGCATCGTCCAGTATTAAGGGGTAACCCCCACTTGCGATTTTGAAAAAATCGATTTTTTTTATTGCATTTTTTTGAAGTATAAGTATCCGGGCCCATACTTCTGTATGGGCCCGGATGACTATGTAAGTTTACAAAAAAAATATTTTCTTCGTGTAAACTGAAATTGAAACTTTAAACGCGTTTTTCTCAAAATGGCATTTCTGAAGTCGGTGACCAAGATTACTCGAACACTAATGAACCGATCTTCTTGAAATTTTGCCGGCTTATTTAATACATAAAAATGTAGTCTTTAATCATTCGATTTTTGTTTCGACAAAAATGGCCGTTTTATAGCCAAAAAACGGCTGTTTTTTTTCGTTAAAATCGAACCATTAACTTTGACTGTCCGCCATTTTGTGAAAAATGAATATTTTTTAAAATCCTTCGATTAAAGACTAGTTTATACTTATATTTGACTAAATCCATCCGCATTTTTTTTTCAGATGATCCACTTCGCCGCAATGTTGGTCTTTGCAAACCGTGTATATAAAAACATTATTTCATTGACGGCCATTTGCCACTAAACAATGTAATATTTTTCAATAAAAAAATTACTGAAAGTTCTTCAAGATCTGTTCTTTAATATGGTATATTGATCGATTAAAAAAGTTTTGTAGTTTTCTTTAAAAAAATTCATGAAAAAGGCCTTTTTTGCGCTACAAGTGGGGGTAACGACTTAATGAACATCTCTTCATATATGAAGATGCTATCAGCATATAGTACAGTCGTGCTGTCGCTGAAAAAACCCGTAATCGGAAAAAATTAGAAGAAGGCCAGTTTTTTGACGGGTGATTCTGTAGGTGCCGCAGGTGCTAAATCCAAGTTTGCCTAAAAACCGGGGTGTAGGGTTTTTTTAGGGGATGAAGGCGCATGGGGGTGGATTGATGCCAAACTACAATTGCTACGAGGTCGGCGTCGTGAGACAAAATGTTCAGAAAAACCCGGGCTTCAGTTTTATCCACAGCGCCGAAGACGAGGAAGTACATTTTGGGGGTGAAAAAGGGTGCAATTTTGAAAAATCAGTTGCAATTCAATAACTCTTCCGGAAAAATTTGTACACTTTTTGTTCAATTGGGAAAGTTGTAGCTCTTGAAAAGACGTATTGATCGAGTATTTGATCATAACTCTCCGATAATATCATCAACCCCAAAAAAATTGTTGAAGTAGGAAAAAAGAATTTGTTTATTAAATAACTCAAAAACAATAGATTTTTCGACCATGGTTTAAATGTACGAAATGTAAAGAAAAATGTTCTCTATATTTTCGTTTCTATAGACGACCCTTGAATTTTGATTTTCCAACCCCTTTCGGAAACTGAAATTTCAAAATCGATTTCTGGGAAAACTATTGGCCGCACGAATTCGCCGCCGTGAAACAATTTGTAGCTTGAACCCTCAGCTACATTTTCGTCCACAGCGCCAAACTCGTATCTCTTTATTTTCTGTCAATAGTTTTCCCAGAATTTCATTTTGAATTTTCGACCCTCGAGAGGGGTTTGAAAAAGTATAATTCAAGGGTGGTCCGTGGAAACGAAAATATAGAGTAAATTATTCTCTACATTTCGTGAATCCAAACCATCCCCGAAAAATCGATTGTTTTTTAGTTATTCGATAAACAATTTTTGTTTGATGTTTCAACCATTTTTTTCGGGATGAAAAAATTATTGGAGAAAGATGATCGAATAGTCGATCGACGCGTCTTTTCAAGGGCTACAACGTCCCCATTTCACCAAAAATTGTATGAATTTTTCCTAACGAGTTATCGAATTAAAACTGATTTGTCTAAATTTCACCCCACCTTTTCAACCCCAAAATGAACTTCCACGACATCGGCGCTGTGGACAAAAATAAAGCCCGGATTTTTCTGAACATTGTGTATCCCGGCGCCGACCTCGTAGGGGTTGTTGTTTGGCATTAATCCATCCCCATCCCCCTTCACCCCCTAGGAAAAACCCTACACCCCTATTTTTAGGCAAACTTGGATTTATCACCCGCGGCACCTACAAAATCACCTGTCAAAAAACTAGTCTTCTAATTTTTTCCGATTCCAATATACAGCACGACTTCTTACCTGTACCTGATTCTGCTTGATTCCATGGTTCCTTGTAGTTGAAAATAGTTATCAAGGGGAATTTCCAGTCACACAACATGAATGGCCGTCCAGTGCGATCATTTATCCCCTGTGGCTGAAAATGGCATCCTTTTTCGTCTAGAAACATGAGTAAAGTGGTTGCATTTGTTAATTGAAACTGGCAGCATCGATTGAAGGTTCAGTGCTTCCAGGTAGGGAAGCTGAATAATGTGAAGGTTCCACGCCTTGAGGTTTAATGCTCAAGAGGTGCTCAGTAGATAAACGGGAGCAGTGTAAAGAAGAGTAACAAGGACAGAACGGGTGGTAAAGGAAGTAGAGGAGCAAAGGGGGGCAGCTAATCTCGTTTCTCAAAGATGTGACAGAGTCTTGGCGAAAAAGCGATCCGCAGAGTTTTAATATTGGATTTTTGTGTCGTCTACCGAACACTAAGAGGCGAAAGGCGAAGTAGCTTTAAGAACGCGAACAAGTGCACCATTCCTTCCCTCTTTTTCACCCGCTCTCTTCTTCCTCTCTCTCTCTCTCTCTCTCTCTCTCTCTCTCTCTCTCTCTCTCTCCGATAGATATATAAGATCGTGTTGCATGAAGGAGAGGAGCCGAGGAGAGTGTGGGTTAGAGAAGGCAAAGGGAGCGGCCTATATAGGTTCGACGTGCTTGGCACACCAACATCAGCCATCCGGAAGATTCGTCTCAGTGATGGTCGTCATCTTGGTTGTCCTTTGCAGAGCTCGGTGGGCTCAATGCACCAGTAGCGAAGACGAGAGGACGCCCAACGTCGAGGCACAGACGCGCTCTCTTTATCTAAGAATATTTGTTCAGGCGAACTCGGCGAAATTGAAACCGCCGCATTTTTGTTACTCCTCTTCTCTCAGTTCCCTTCTTTCGTCCTCGGGGCTTATAATAAGCATATATACAGATATACCGAGCTCCCAAACCCTTGGTGGGAGTGCGGCTACCCCTCTCTCTCCCTCTCTCTCTCTTTCACCTCTCGTTTTCCTTCGGTCTGTCTCCGCTGTCATCTGCCTACGGCGATTTCTCCTCATCTCTCCATCTCCGTGCGGAGTCCCTCTCGAAAAACTCCCCAAGATTTCTTCCTCCTCTCCTCCCTCTTTACCTTGGTTAACTTTATCTATTTCCATCGTTAACTCTGCTCTCTTTTTCAAGCCAAACAATCTCTGCTCATAACGGTCATTTCTTATTCGTTGAAATTACTCCTACCGATCGATCGCCAAAGAATTGCGTCGAAACTCAAATTCTAAAAGTTGTCTCCGTGTGTCGGTAAAGTACGTACCTGGAGAAGGTCGAAAATTAACGAGGATGAGTAAAGGAGGTTAAGCTGTTGGAATTTCGCCTCATTTCAACGTAGTCCTTGCTCATCCACCAAGTCCTTCACTCGCCCAGTTCAACTCCTCAAGCCGTCCGTCATTCATTCAGCACATTCGCTTAGCTCTCCTCTCATTCTCTCGCTGGCTCTGTTCTCACACCGAGATCACAGGACTCAGGTGTGTGCGTCTCCTCTTTCGCGATACTTCCGAGAGAGGGATAACGTTCTGCAGGGACCTGACAAATATTCCCGAGGGCAACAAGGTCTCGCAACCCTCGTTAATTCCTCACAACCTTGACGCGAACCCTTGTCGTGATCGTTGCCTCCCCCGTGAAAACGGTAAGAGCTTTAGCGGAAATAAAAAAATATATCGCCATTCACCTTGTTCGCAACTTAAAATTATTATTTCCTATCTGAACAGCCTGACACAACGTGTTTACGCTTTTATCGCATCTTTATCGGCCAACGCGAATAACGAACGCACAAAGCATGAAATGATGATGAACAATTATAAACCCGTTCATAATTTTTTTCTTCGTATTAATAATTTAAGACGAACACGTCAGATAAAAGAAGTCGGGAGGGGTGATTAAAAAAACATACGGTAATGCAGCACTTGGTCTTTTAAAAGCGCCCTCATTAATCTTTACAGGGTCGTGAAAGCTTGGACGCCTGTTTACGGTACTTGATTTTTCACAGTTGAAGGCACGAGCAATAACCACCTGGAAGAAATTTAAAAAATTCAATGAGTTTTTACAATTTTCGTCAGTAAAATAGACCATTTTGAGAGATGATCTAGGCAATGTGTCACTGCGTTGGGTTTTTTTAGATGCTTACATGAAGCAGCGTCGTTAAGTTGATTGAAAACAAATTTTTCTTCGTCCGATTCATGTATTTCTTGTAAAATGATTGCCCGCCTGAAAAGATAAGAATTCGACAGATATATAAATATACTTGTAAGTAGACACTCGGTGTGTGTTCACTCTTGGGTGGTGTTGAATTTCAGTGAACGAAGAAAACCTCGGAGATTTCACTATGAATGCGATAGTAAACGCGGATTTGATGCAAGAACTGATTTTAATCTCGGAAAATTGCTTATGCCGAGAGCAGACATCGCATTGACGATAAAAGGCTGTGCTATATACATGATTTCTGTGTATATATATATATATATATATATATATATATAGGCTTATGGAATAGCGTTTCTGAGCAGTTGATTCGAAGACGTCGAGAAAGTCGAATGTACGACCGAACCAGGTATGAGGATACGCACAAACACTAGGGATCGACTCGGGACGAGCCATGGAGTCTACGATGTTCGCATTTATTTTTGTTCCGCTTTTACAACTGTTAGTACACTGACAGAAAAATTCTATTGATATTAACTACGCTCGCCGATTTGATTTTTAAAAAATTGAATCAACTAGATTTTTTGGGAAATCAAATTTCTCCTATTGCATTCCATTATTGGAATTATTTATTTTATATATATTTATTTATTCAAATCAAAATCTGTTTAATATCGTCCAATAACTAAATATTTTATTTCATCCTAATGAATCTGTGCTTCGGTTTCATCTATTGAAACAACAGTTTAATTCAATCCACTAAATGTATCTATGTGATTTTCTTAAAATTGAAATTAAATAGAATTTTCGTAGTGTCAACCATTTTTCTTTTCGATTGAACTAATGGTCTGTCTATATTGCAACACACACATCAAAGGGGAGTGGGGGTAGAGAGGGTGAAGAGAGAGAAATTATACATATATATATAACTCGGTTGAGTTTGAAAATTCTATAGCGTGTTATTCGATAAAACCCTAATTATCACAATGATATTAACTAATTTATATAGTTTATGTGATACAACAAATAATTATAGGAATTTATTTGGACTCTTATGCCATATCTGCGACCAAGATGTTACAAGTACTTGGTAGGATAGGGGCAGCGTGCCCCGTTCGATTCCATATAAGTGAAATATTTTCTTCGAAAAAAATGTTTTCGGAAGGCCAGGGAATAACAAACTAGGATAGAAACCATTATGGTAAAACTCTCAATTAAGTGTTTCATTTCATTTTGGATTAATGAAATATTTTATACATATAGTACACTTAGATTTGCTGTGTACATTTAAGCAAAAAAAGATTTATTTGAATCAAATCTTTAGTTATTAAATTTGGAAATATTTGATATTCAAAAAGAATAGCTGAAACAAATAAAAAAATATCTTTGAAACAAATAAAATCGTAGTAGGTCGTGAGACATGGAAAAGACCTATTTGATTTAAATAGATCCTATTTAAATTAAATATTTTTTTTGGCAGTGTACAACGTTTTAACGTAAAGATCTTACGCCACGATTCCGCCCTCGAAGAAATTAATGACAAAAAATTCGGTACCTTGTACCATAACATTCGGTACCATAAAATGTTTACAATCGACGTCGAATTACTAGAGGAGAAGGCTACACGTTGTCGATTTTCGTAATTGAAAAAAAAATATAGATTCACTTACCTCGCAACACTATATTAGAAACAGATTAGAAAATAATCTTTTGATTCATCTACTCGCAAATCACGATTAAGTAGTTGGTGGCCATACTGGAAGCAAACATTTTGACACGTGAGCCATTGCTTTCTGTAAAAACATGACCGAAAGAATACCAATTGCTGATAATTGTGGCGTATATTTTCGTAGTTTTCATGTGCCTTTCGTGGTTTTGATGTGCCTCATCAAAAATGCGATTTTTTGGAAAATTTCATACATAATAATTTTAAAAAGCAATAAAAATCAGATTCGGGCGATTATTCTAGATGTGTTGACGTATATATACCGAAAAATAATGAATGAAAAAGAATACACATTGACGGCCCTATCGTAGCTACACTAAGAGCGTGTTGACAAGTGCTCGGCAAGAGGACGTTGAACTTTTACGGATTAGCACCTAGAAAAAAAATCGTCATCAACATCAGTTTCGCTATAGAAGTACACACGATTATTAAAAATTAAGGTATTCTTTTCGCAAAATGCCATCGTTTTTAATACTTTTCTTTTTCACGAAAAAATCAACCTTAATCCGTTTATAAAAACGAGAATTGTTGATGGATCGTTAAAATCGTGTGTACAGTAGAGCGTCGATTATCCGAATGTCAGTTATCCGAAATGTAAATTATCCGAATGGCGATTTGGTTTATCCGAAACGTCAATTATCCGAATGGCGATTTGGGTTATCCAAAATATCAATTATCTAAACAATAATTTTGTTCATCCGAATGCTGAGTTATTCGAACGATTACGCCCTATATATTATTGCACATTGATGTACATCACCTCCACTTTCTCGGTCTGCGCTCGCGCGCACTTTGCTTTCCGCTAGCAGTCGAGATTTGGCAGCAAAGGAACGAGCTTCCGTTGTGAAGCAGAAGAAAATAGTCGACTTTTTAAAAAAATCAGTAGATAAGAACTCAAAGATGTACGAATGTAGATTATTTTTAAATACATATTTAATTTCGTTCTATGTCATCAACGGGTCTTCTCACTTCAGACGCTAGAAAAAGCTTTTTTCATGCATTTTTTGATAGTTTTATATTATAGATATTTATATAAAAGTTGTTACACTTCCAAAATACATTTTAAAAAAATTATCTATTTAAGTCACTATTTATATACAAAAATGGTAATTAAATAAATGTCCTAAACAAATGTTAATAAATAAACGTCCTAAAAAAGATGGATAATCCGAAACAAAAAAAAATCAAACGGTTTTAAATTCAGTAGGTTACTGGCTATAGCGTATTTCATACGATTTTTTATATATGCAAAAATAACAAAATGGCGGACATTTTTCGAAAAAACTAAAAAAAAAATTCACCGTTTTCGGCAAAATAATAGTCAAAATCAAAATTTAAAAAAATCCTTGATACGCACTATAGCTATAGTTCTAAAGAATATGTGGTTAAAAGTTTATAAGGATCGGTTCAGTAGTTTCGAAGATTTTATCGACAAATCGTCGGAAAACGTTGCTTCGAGAAAAACGCGTTTAAAGTTTTATTGGGTTACATAAATATATTAAATTTTTTTTAAATGTATTTCGAAAGTCTATTAAGTATAACAATTTTTATATTAATATCTATAAGATAAACCTATGAAAAAAGTTCATAAAAATAGCCTATTTTAGCGTCTAAAGTGAGCAGATCCCTTAAATAATACAATGGTTATTTGCAATGCACCAAAAATGTACTTGTATTTTAAACATATTAATGTTCATTGTATTTTTAAATATATACATTTTATCATATCGAAAGAAAGAACGTTTTTTTTTGCCCACGGAATTTTGCTGTTCGGTTATCCGAATTTTCGATTATCCGAACGGCGCCCGGTCCCAATTGATTCGGATAATCGACGCTCTACTGTACTTCTTTAGAGAATCTACCTAAGAAGCTCTAGTTAAGGGAGACTTTGTCCTTGAAAGCAGCGGGAGATGTTAGCGGCTCAACATGAGCAGCTAGAAGAAGAGGAGGGATGCCTCTATGGACCAGGCATTGCCGATTAGCGGTAATTATAAACACATTTGTGTAAACACATTACAAAACTTTAAACGCGTTTTTCTCGAAAACACGTTTTTAAAAATGGCTGACATTCTCCTGACCGCTGTAATTAACATATCGACCTGAAATTTGCAGAGCATACTCAGAAAATATGTCTTCACGGAATGACGGATTGTTTTTTCGATAGATACATTTTTGCATTTATTATTTATCTTTTTATGCGAAAAAAACGCGAAAATTCGATTTTTTTTAAATTGCCGCCATTTTCCGAAATTTGTACTAAACGAAAAACCCATCCGTCATTCCATGACCAAAGGATCACAGATTGATAATATGCTTTGAATTTGTGTTTCAGATCAACAAAGAGGGGGCAGTGATGTCAGCCGTTTACCTCCCGCGATTTGAGGACCTGTTTTCGCGGAGCTGCAACGGCCGCCATTTTGGTTTTTTTTTTTTCAAAAAAAAATTTTTTTAACGTTCTGTATATCATGAATAAAAGCAAGAAAAAACCGCGCTCAAAAAGCTTTACTCGTTTCCTTTAAAAAAAATAAAATGTAAACACCTGAAATATGGCACTCCAAGGACAAAGTCTCCGTTAAAACTTAAAATCAATCTGAAGAGAACTGTCCGAACAATTAGTTTCCCGATTTCAAAACGTTTCGCCAAAAACGCATTTACAGTTTAAAAACTGATTTAGTCTCTATCGTCCAGACGACGGAATCGAAGCTTTTATTTGAATTCTGCGTGTACCCACGGAGGAATTTCGACAGTAGGTCTTCAGTTAGGTCGTTGTCTATTTTTGGTACTGGGCTGAACGACTCCACATTGCTACCCTCACCGTCTGGGCTGTTTCCTGAGTTACGGAGCTTCGAAAAATATGTAAAAAAAAATTCGCCTATAATTCCGTTTTTATACAAGTCTTGTGACGTTTGTACATTATTTAAGCCAATCAACAAAAACGGTCGACATTTCTTTTCTACTGAGATGTAACGCCTTAATGGAGTATACGGTTCGTGTTTTTCGTGATGCAAGGTTACCCGTGAGCTTTACGATCGATTTCTTGAATCGAGAAACTTTCGAGTGAGGTCTCCGCAATAACTTTTCAATGGATCGACGAAGCGTATATTGCAATCTCGTTAGCGTTGCGCCATCTCCCCTCTGTTTCGTCGTAGCCAAAATATATACATGTGGATATTGCTGGTTGGAAAAGCAGCGGCCCATCGTCGCCAGCGAACCTCCATACAGCCAAGATCTGTCGACCAGTCTCTTTAATTACAAATTAACGCTTTAATCAGGAAACTTGGCAAGCTCGCGCACAGCCGTGCCTTTCCCGTCGCCTATTCTCGTCGTGTGTACCATCGTGGGCTCGTATTTTCGCATCAAGTCGTGGTTACAGCGGTCCTACCACGGCAATATTATCATCGGCGGTGCAGCAGCTCGCTGCTCGCCCTCCTGCACCTTCTTTGCATTTTCCACGACCCCGAACCTTCTCTCGGAGAAGCGGGCAAAAGAAGAGAGCCGCAGCTCTCACCCCGCCTGTGTGTAGGTGCCCATAAGGGCGTCTCGTCGACGATCACTCTTCTCCTTTATTTTCGTCGTCATGAGTCTTATTCTCAGCTCCCTTCCGGCCTCTCCACCCTTCTCTTTGCGTCGCCCCTCAAAGATCTTCCCTCCTACCACCGCACATTCTCGTCTTTTCATTGGGCTTCTTTTATTTTCTCGGCAGTATGGCGAGAGTGGTATGACGGCAAAAAACTGGATGGCACCGTTTATCCCCGTCGTATATTCCCACCCAAGTTGGCCCAACTTATTTTATTAAAACGCAAACTTCGACGAGGTGGGAAATATCATTCACTTGCCAGCCTTGAGCGTATTCCACTATGTGGCGCACAGCTAGATGTTGTGAATTTACTAGGGATAATCGTGCGGGCAAAGCTCTTCTAACGATTTTTCTTGAAAATAGTTTGTCCTCCATCTCCAGTGCTGTAGAGATTTTAAAGGTTTGCGTCAAAGAGGTTTTTGCTCCGAATATTGATTTAAGGGGTTACCCCCACTTGCGATTTTGAAAAAATCGATTTTTTTTTATTGCATTTTTTTGAAGTATAAGTATCCGGGCCCATACTTCTGTATGGGCCCGGAATAGATGACTCTATGTAAGTTTGCAAAAAAAAATATTTTCTTCGTGTAAACTGAAATTGAAACTTTAAACACGTTTTTCTCAAAATGGCATTTCTGATGTCGGTGACCAAGATTACTCGAACACTAATGAACCGATCTTCTTGAAATTTTGCAGGCTTATTTAATACATAAAAATGTAGTCTTTAATCGATCGATTTTTTTTCGAAAAAAATGGCCGTTTTATAGCCAAAAAACGGCCGTTTTTTTTCGTTAAAATCGAACCATTAACTTTGACTGTCCGCCATTTTGTGAAAAATGAATATTTTTTAAAATCCTTCGATCAAAGACTAGTTTATACTTATATTTGACTAAATCCATCCGCATTTTTTTTTTCAGATGATCCACTTCGTCGCAATGTTGGTCACCGCAAACCGTGTATATAAAAACATTATTTCATTGACGGCCATTTGCCACTAAACAATGTAATGTTTTTCAATAAAAAAATTACTGAAAGTTCTTCAAGATGTGTTCTTTAATATGGTATATTGCTCGATTAAAAAAGTTTTGTAGTTTTCTTTTAAAAAAATTCATGAAAAAGGCCTTTTTTGCGCTACAAGTGGGGGTAACGCCTTAAAAAATAGAAATGCTCATTCTTCATCCGTTACTGTCATTTTGCATGTTGGGAAGTCTTCAGCTTTTCGTTATATATCCTCTAGAAATTGATAAACATTATTGCAACATATTTCCACGATTATAAACAACACGAGTGTATAGCTCTATCTCTTGGCACAGGTACTTCAAATCCTGACGTTATACGGGGTAGTGGCCGTGGTTTAGACAATCAGCTTGCAATCCCAAAGTGGGCTCTGTTTAGGTTGGGTACGCGTACAATTGCAATGTCCTATTAAAGCTTAATTACTTTTTCGATTGGTAAAATTTTTTCGAATCTCGTTTAACTCTTCCTTGTCGCTCTGGGTCATTTTGACCCGGTCGAATTTGAAATAAAATGCTCACTTTCCTAAAACTGAAAGTTTTCAACAATTTTTCATAGTAATTCGATTTGATACTTTCCGAATTTTAATTATGCAGACACATGAAGAAACGTTTAAAGTGTTTTTTTTTTTTCAATAAAAACCGGCCGAAGGGTTGTTAAGGGCAGGTGGATGAAGAACTATCCGAGTCAAATTGAGCGTGTGTCAAAGACGTGGCAAAATACATGTGTCAAGGAAGGGTTAATTAATTCATGAATTATTATTTTATTATTAAGTTATTTTATTATTTATTATTTATTAAGTTTTTAATTATTAAGTTAATTAATTATTTTTTCGTAACCGCACAAATTATTTTAAGATTCTCACAATTCTTTGTTTCCATAGGATTTCGGATTTTCAAGCCACAGGATTACAAGAATAGGCAGAAGTTGGGTCTCTACAAAAATCTTTTCCGATTTTTTTCCGGGAAAGATGTTTCGCCGCAAATGGCAATAGGTCTGCTCGAAGCACGATAAGTGGCTAATTGTCGTAGCTGCATAACTATGACGGACGACGGGTCAAACATGACGATATTATGAGGGTTCTTAACGGTTGCAAGAACCCTGAAAAGGGTAATGCAAACGAGTAAAAGCAATTTCCGGTATTATATGATGAAAACTTAAAACATCTGCTGTATAAACCAAAGTTCTAAATGGAAGGAGGGAAAATATGGGAATGAATATGGTAGGTTTTTTATATCATTAATTCAACGGGACATAAATTTTATTCGAATATATACGACTGGGCTATTCGCAACGAACCTTTTTCCTGTCAAAGCCACAGCAGCCTCGAGCATGCTGTTTAACGGGCCACGTGCTCGACCGCATAAGTACCTGGAGCGATAGAAACGTGGCCACTGCAGGAGAAAATAAGACCTGGCAAAGTTCAAGTACACCGTACACAGTGCATGGAGGTTTAACCCATGTAACAATTTCTTGTACACGACAACGCGCGGTCTTTACTCTCCACGAAAGACACTCTCGTCCCGAACACACACAAGCGAGGCTAATATAGCCTCGGTGGGAGTAAAACTGAGCAAGCCAGTGTCGTAGTTGCAAAGTGTACCCACTACGAACAAAACTACCAAAAGCTATTACAACCGTACACTTTGTCTCTTCAAGTTCGCTTACCTTTCCCCGCTACAAGTTGACACGCTTTGAGTATATGTGTCTTTGTATATTTCTTGGCCGAAGTCTCACGATCGTTTGAAAAATGCGTTTACTACTGGTCTTGCCTAAATGAAGGTTCCAGGTCTCAGGGCTGCGCGATCAAACCTTAAGTACTGGGCAAAGGCCCAATGGGCGTCGGTTGCTTGCAAGCCCAAATTTGAGCTCTATTTTTGTTCCTTTTTCTCACCACCCAATTATCTTCTTCAGAAAAAAAAATTGTCGCGGGAGCTGCGAGCGATCAAAAAATATTTAGCGTTCGCTCAAGCCTCCCAAAAATTCAAATTTTCACTATAAAGTCGATTTTTTTCGTCCACTTCTCACCCATTAATTTTACGCGTTGTACTTTTCGAATTAGGCTCGCGAAAGCTCTAGCTAGCCAATGAGTATGTATAATACCAGTAATATATGTATTATTATGTATCGTAGTTCTTCTCTTCTATTTGGGGTCTTCGACAAATGTTGTACGATAGTTTTACTCGGGTTTGGAAGTCATTGCGGATGATCCTCAACGACTTTGAGTAAGAATTGGTTCTCTTCCTCGTCAATGGTTAATGACGAGGAATAATGGTTAATAACAACTCTTACTCCACAAAATTTTGTACTTCGTCGTACAAAATTTGTCGAAGACTTCAAATAGAAAACAAGACCTATAATACATAATAATACATATCGTCGAATTGGTGTTTGTTACAAATGACTATAATAAATTATTCAGAAAATGTAACACTTCGCTGTTTATTTTGTTTATATGCTACAAGAAAATATAGTGCATGCGAGATTTATTTTTTGGCGGAAATTCTGATTTTCGAAAACCTTCCGCGACCTCTAAATATTCATTGGCCGGCTAGAGCTTTCGCGAGTTTAATTTAAAAAATATAGCTCGTAAACTCAATGGGTGAGAAGTAGACGAAAAAAAAATCGATTTTTTTATGAATATTCGAAATTTTTGAGAGGCTTGAGCGACCTATAAGTATTTTTTGACCGCTCGCAGCTTCCGCGACAATTTTTTTTTCTAAAGAAGATAATTGGATTGTGAGAAATAGGAAAATAAAATAGATCCCAAATTTGGGTCACCCTAGTGTGCACGGTCACCATGCGGGACCACCGCCAGTGGGAAAATTGATGCACTAGACTTTCAGGATTGTCAATAATATTTGGAGCTTCGTTGGTACAATTTTGCTAGTTTTGTTTAAAAATTCTGCACCAAAATTTCTCCGTCATTTTTCCATAACGTCAGTTGAAACAACGCTAAAAATGTGATTTTTTTCACTGTCGACAGCCTAATTGTCTTAAAATGTGCATGAATTCGGTGCATCAGTTAATAATTCACAATTCATCCCGTGGCAACTACAATCTATCATTTTTTTCCCAAAATTGGATAAAATGTCAACCATCAGGCATTTTCTGCAACAATATCGCATGTACACAATACATTTTATGTCAATTTTGATTATATCGTTTGGTCGAAATTATGATTCAAAATTTCGAAGTGATCGAAGCGTGTGATATAGGGTGTCTTAAAATGACCTGGCATTTAAATTTATGAATGAAACGTATTATTTATTTGAAAAGTGCGAATATTTCTATTTAAATATAAGGTAGGGGAGACCGGGGCAAAATGGTATAGCGGGGCATAATGGGACCGGGGCAAAATGGGACCGGGGCAAAATGGGACAGTGGAATAATTCGATGCAGAAACGAAAGAAATGCAGGGGTAAAAAACGAGGGGTAATAAATTAGTGAAAACAGGTTTTATTGAATGTTACACGATATTTGGGTCACACTCTACTTACGATACTATAATTTAACGGTGGCAATGTTTAATTTTTATTGCTTGTTTAACTAAGCTAATTTTTATCGGCACAATTGTCGCAAACGGACTCGACTAAGTTATCGTCAGCTTGGGCACATGAATAGTGGGCCCATTTGTTATTAAAGTTTGTTAAATAATTACTTTTGATTCTGCGGTCAGAACTGTACCAAACTTGACGTAAATTGTTATTTGAGCCTTCTTATTCGATTGGTACAATTTCTTTGTCGTTGTTAATTATTTAAATAATCAAGTAATTTTTATAATCTGACGCGTGCAATTTATGGTTTTTTTTTTGTTTTTATCTTTCTTTGTTTTTTTTTTAATTTATTTTCTGCCAACTGCACGTTACTGATACTGATTTTCAACCCTTTGATGAAAATCTAACTCTTGTCAATTTTTACGTAAATTGTTATATGAAACTAGGACCGTCGCTCCCCATGAAATCGACGGATATGTGTCGACAAATATATCGGTCAGTCCGTATTATCTGCGTATATGTGGACTGAAACGAACCACAAGCACCATTTAGATTAGATTATGTTTCAACAGCTCTTTCATAGAGCCGAAGCATGAATTTTCCTGTCATCCCATTTTGCCCCAAATTCAGCGGGCTGCGACACTTCATTTTTATGTGTCCCATTTTGCCCCTATCCCATTTAGCCCCAAATCAAGCACCAAGAAACTTCATTTTTTGCTATCCCATTATGCCCCGATCCCATTATGCCCAGTGCCGTTTTGCCCCGGTACCGTTTTGCCCCGCTATACCATTTTGCCCCGGTCTCCCCTACAAACATGGAGGTTATGTGTAGAACACAATATCCGATAAATGGCCTCCTCTTCCCTGTTTGCAAACGTGCACTCTTTTGACGAAATGTTCAATGACATTTTGGCATCATTTCGGACTAATTTCATTAAGGCGTTACCCCCACTTGTAGCGCAAAAAAAGGCTTTTTTCGTGATTTTTTTTTAAAGAAAACTACAAAACTTTTTTAATCGATCAATATACCATCTTAAAGAACACATCTTAAAGAACTTTCAGTAATTTTTTTATTGAAAAATATTACATTGTTTAGTGGCAAATGTCAATGAAATAATGTTTTTATATACACGGTTTGCGGTGACCAACATTGCGGCGAAGTGGATCATCTGAAAAAAAATGCGGATGGATTTAGTCAAATATAAGTATAAACTAGTCTTTAATCGAAGGATTTTAAAAAATATTCATTTTTCACAAAATGGCGGACAGTCAAAGTTAATGGTTCGATTTTAACGAAAAAAAACGGCCGTTTTTTGGCTATAAATGGCCATTTGTTTCGAAAAAAAAATCGAACGATTAAAGACTACATTTTTATGTATTAAATAAGCCTGCTAAATTTCAAGAAGATCGGTTCATTAGTGTTCGAGTAATCTTGGTCACCGACTTCAGAAATGCCATTTTGAGAAAAACGCGTTTAATGTTTCAATTTCAGTTTACACGAAGAAAATATTTTTTTTTGTAAACTTACATAGAGTCATCTATTCCGGGCCCATACAGAAGTATGGGCCCGGATACTTATACTTCAAAAAAATCGATTTTTTCAAAATCGCAAGTGGGGGTAACCCCTTAAAGGCACGTCCAATTACTTTCTTGAGCTCCGGAATGGTCTGTGGATCATTGGCATACCTTATATTTAATTCAAATATTGAAATAAAAATATTCGTACTTTTCGAATAAATAATACGTTTTATTAATAAATAAAAATGTCAGGTCATTTTGAGACACCTTTTACATGGCCTTCGTTCGCGACGCCGCAATTTTCCCGGTATTTTATCGATCACAATGAAATTCGATTCGAATTTTTCGATACATCTCGTTGACAACTTTCGTTCTTCGTTAGCCGACTCAATCACGCACTCCCTAGCCACCATGCACTGTATTATTCATACAAGAACATCCACGTTTTTATCAGACGATTTCGCAACTAAAATAGAAACTGCAGGCTCCCCTGCGTATTTCGTTCTTCTCGAGAAACTTGACAGCTGTGACGAGGTTTAGCGTGCCAACCTACCCTGGTTTTCCGTTCCCATCGCTTACACCTCAGATTGAAGAAAACGTCGAAGACGTAGAGGCACAAGAGCAAAGAAGCAGCGACGGATCCATTTCCGCGCGTCTAGACAATCTTATTCTCGACTACCCGTTCGTCTCCTTATACTTCTCACTTCTTCCACTTTTCGAACCAGTTTCCACACGGTGCGTCTTCTTCTGATATATGGAAACGACGAGAAGTACAAACCTTTCCTTCTTCGCTCTAGTCCTTGAAACATTATATATTCATACGGGTGTATGTGTGCACATACAGAAACGTGATTTCACAGACTGCTGTACTTCGAGGACCGTACTCATAGCAACCAATTGTCCTCGTACTCAACATTAACCAAACCGCAACGTTTTTAAAATCACATTCGCGTCCTCGTTAGCGCACAAGGGTTGTTTGCAGAAGCATGCTGACTCCGAAATCAACGATTTTCCGAAAATTCGGAGGATCGTCCACGAAACAGTCAGATTTGCTGACAGCCAACATTATGTGTATGAAACGGGTTCAAAATGCACCTACACATACCTATGTATGTATCGCGAGTTTAAGGGGCTATACTAGTGTGACACTTGCAAAAAATCGATTTTTTTGTTGTCTTTTTCAACAGTTTATACTTTCAAGAATATCATGATCATTTATATCATTTATATCAATATCGATTTATCTTGCAAAAATCGATAGTTAAATCTTTCAACGCGTTTTTCTCGAAATGAGATTTTCCAAATGTTCTGACATTGTAACTCAAAGAGCAATTATCCGATTGACTTGAAATTTGAACTGAGTACTCTTGAATATATCTACTCTACAATGACGTAGGATATTTTTGGTTGGATGAAAATTGACGATTTGGCATTGAAAAAAACGACCATTTTATAGGCAAGAAAACAGACTTTTTTCACAACTACGCCATTTTGTTAGATTTTGATATTTTCCGAAAATCCTACGTCATTGTACAGGAAATACCTTCCAGTTTAACGACATTTTTTCCTTTTTCGGTTTCAGCTACTCAATCGGCCAGAATCATGTCAGCAGTGGAGGAACTTTTTTTTTGGCGCCTCCGAAGGCAGCACATAAGTCGCTTGGATCTCAATGTTTTTCTATGAAAAAATTATGTAATATATTAGGAGTACAACTTTGCAGTGACCGTTTTACTTAGAGAGCCACTGCGGCCGAAGTAGTGGCCCTAGTTCAATAAAAAAAGTGGCATTTTAAACTAGAGGCTCTGCCAATGTAAACAATTTAAAAAAGCTAACGGATACGTGTATGCATTATAAAGTTATAGGCACTCAAACATGGCAACCTACGAACCGAATTCTCAGCATTTGCGGGAGGTTATGATTTACTTCTTCAACATCAAGAAATCTGCGGCTGAGGCCCACCGTTTGCTTGTAGATGCTTACGGGGAGGATTCTATTAGTGAGAAAACGTGTCGGCGGTGGTTTCAACGCTTCAAAAGTGGAGATTTTGAGGTCGAGATCAAGCATGGTGGCGGAAGGCAGAAAGTTTTTGAAGACGGGCTGACAGCTGGGCGTTGTGTACTATGAGCTGCTCAAACCATCCGAAACCATCACAGGGGAACTCTACCGACGTCAGTTGATGCGCTTGAGTAAGGCACTCAAAGAGAAACGTCCACAATTCAACGAAAGACATGACAAGGTGATACTGCAGCATGACAATGCCCGACCCCATGTTGCAAATGTCGTGAAAAAGTACTTGGAAACGCTGAAATGGGAGGTTTTATCCCACCCGCCGTACTCTCCAGACATTGCCTCTTCCGACTATCACTTGTTCCGGTCAATGGCACACGATTTGGCTGACCAGCACTTCGGTACTTACGAAGAAGTCAAAAATGGGGTCGATTCCTGGATTTCCTCCAAGGACCAAGACTTTTATCGATGCGCGATTCGAATGCTACCTGAAAGATGGGCCGAGGTCGTAGCTAGCGACGGGCAGTACTTTGATTAAAAATATGTAGCCACTTTTTTATAATAAAGCCTTGAACTTAAAAAAAAACGGTCACTGCAAAGTTGTACTCCTTATAGATCAAATATAGCCAAATATATTCTTAATTTTCCGAAACATTTAATTGAGTACTTTTCATCCAAAAAATTCCCGAAAATCACCCAAATTTTCAGCGTTCACACTGGTATAGCCCCTTAACGTAACGCGAGGGCAACGAAGAGGTGCTCCTGGATCGTACCGGTTGTGCGCAACCAGAATTCCACCCCGCTCTCATTTCTGTGATCTCGTTTCTCAATGATCGTGCAAATGTGCACTATACTTTTGCGGGCTCAAGGGCACTGTACGATATGACGAGTGGCGAAAAAATACGAGCTCGTTCACTCAAAAATGGAGGCTCTATAGATGGAATAAAAACGAGAGGAATGTCGCTGCTTTTGGGCCTCAGGAATGGAGGTTTATATGAGGACAGAGACGAAGAACTGCACAATGCACACTCCACAGGGAACGTGTGCAGGATGCAGGAGTAACACCTGGATATATATTTCTTGCCTCGTAATTTTTAACGAGACGGGCTGGCGTTTCGTCTCTCTCTCTCTCTCTCTCTCTCTCTCTCTCTCTCTCTCTCTCTCTCTCTCTCTCTCTCTCTCTCTCTCTCTCTCTCTCACCCGCTCCCTCGCTTAATCGTTTTCACAAAACGACGAGCCTCCGTGAGTTCTGTAACGTGCACTGCAGTCGCGACGTAAAGCTTCCAGGAGCTCCAGTGTTTGCCTCTGGAGGGCTGTGGAGGCCATATCCGTGTGATCCGGTCACCGCCCGCGACTAGGCAGCGGGAGATCTGCACACCACTACCCCGGTATTCTCGCCGTCTAACGACCCCGCATTATGCACTCCCGGAAAACTCAGCTTAATTAAAGATTATAACGCGTGAAATGAATTCGAGCGAAACAACGAGCAACCCCATCATCAGCGAAATAGGAAGGGATGAGAGAACAAAAAACTGAAGTTACGCGCGCTGCATAAAGATTTTTTTCGTGAGGCCTCTCTCTGAAAAGCAAGTGAAAATATCATATCTCGCATGTCATACCTGGAGATAGGGTGTCGAGTATTTTTGCATTTTGGTGCCATCTACAATGAATTAGATGTCGTTTGATTTAGCTCAACTGATACTATCGGTGATTCGCGATTTTCACTGCACGTTGTCCGAGTATGACAACGGGCTCATTATGAAGCGGACCGGTGCAGAAAATCGTGAAGGGTTTTCGGAATATTCCTCAAAAACGGTTGGATAGGATGATTTAAGGTATTCCTTTAGCGGAGGGCCTTATTTTGTGGGGGCATGAGGCCCTTCTGAATCATCGGATAAGTTGCAGTAGCGCCTACCAAAAATAAGTCACAATCAATTATCATGCCCAATGATAAACTGGAATCAAAAAATGTCGCGCAAATTTGGTACCTTCGGACATTTTTTCATTTTCTTTTAAAAATTGCAGCTACATAAATTCTTCTGCGAGTCACGTTTTTCTAAGTTTGATCATTAATATTTTCTTTCATGATTCGGTGAACCCCTTATTTTTATTGTCGTTAGGGAATCTTTGGATTTTTTTACACGCATAAAGCGCCGGATAATTGGGATGGTTTTTCGAGTCGTAATTTTTCGTTAAAAGTTCGGTAACTTGGCTTCAAATTTCACCAGTAAACTGGGATATATTTTTACACGATTATAGACGAAAATCAATGAATTGCTAAATATTCAGGTTCGTGAAAGGAATACTTTAAGACGTTTGCAGTTGGAGTCCAATGGCTGGAGGACGTACTGCCAAGGGGACCAATGCATGTCGAGGGATGATTTTTTCATTCACAAGCAGTCCACCGATCTGAAGGAAACAAAAACCAAAATTCTTCTAACGTAAAGCGATAAAAAAATCCACTATAGAAGTATCGGAAAAAAAATAAAATTGAGTGGTGACACGCCTTTCTCTGAGGCGTGGTTTCCCCCTTAAAACCGTTTTTCTGCGGATAAAAAAAATACGTGTCTAATAGTTTCCAATGTTTTCTCATATATATGAGTTTCTCGAAAATCGAAAACGAACACTTGCGTGATGTACCTTGTAAATACCACAGCAAGAGACGCCCGTTCGAAATCTTTGAATACGCGTCCTTTTATCCCAAACGCCTACACGTCTGCGGCAAATTAATTGTGTATGTATCAATGGTGAAAGTCTTTTTTTCCTGTTTCTCGTACGGCTCCAAGGTCAATTGTTTCGAAATTTTCATGTCGTCTTAAAAAAATCGAGTGGCTATTACTGGTTGACGCCGGGGAATGGTCTAGGTCGAAGCAAGAGCGAGCAGTCGTAGAAATTTCATGGCATAGTCTCTCGAGGCCCCTTGGGATCTCAAGAAGCAATTTCCTAAGCTGAGCTTTGGGGAGGATGCTGCTCAAACCATGAGACTCTTATGCCCTGGTATGATCCTAGTAGACCGGATATCTGGATCGTGTCAAGATTCGTGGTCCACCGAAGCAAGACGATACTGGTACGTATCGCTCAGTCATGCATGAATAATCGTAAGAATAGGGTTGCTCCAATGTGTCGCACGAAGACCAATGATACAGAGGAACAATTGAAATCACTGAAGCAAGCATTGCTCTGCACTGAGAAAAAAATCATTGAGCCAATATCATAGGTGTTATTGAATGAAATTTGGTTGATTCAATTGTAAAATTGTTGGCGTAAATAATCGGATTGATTAGTCCAAACAAAACGCTATTGACTTTAACAACATGATAAAATTAATAGTTTTTTTTTCATTCAAATGATATATTGTTAGCCGAGAACAATATATTATTGAAACTATCTAAAAAATTATCGCAAACAAATTACATAGTTTTGAATGCATTTTCTGCAACGAACAAAAAAAGCGTTTCAATTCATAACATGAATATTGTTGATTCGAGTGAACAAGAACATTGAATTTCGCTCGTTTGACTCAGATAAAATTTCTATTGAGTAAATATGTTATTTTATTTTTTTCACTATATCCGATATTGATTTCCAAGTACATTATTCGTTAAAATATTAACATTTTATTTTGATTGAAAAATATTAAGCAAATGTCTGAATTGGTGAACAAATTATGCGAAAATAAAATTTGTTTCTTGCGCATTTGGTTGAAAAAATTCAACCAAATCATGGCCGAGCGCCACCGAAATTATAGGTGTGAGGAAACCCGTAGTTCTCGGAGTAACCGCTAGAAGTCGCACGCGCGCTCGTTTCTCGTAAGCGTAGCGCGAACCGAAAATCTACTTGAACGCCGGAGAAACTCTAAAGAGTGTCGCTTCTTGGCCTGTGGCTAAGATCAAAGTGTAGTATCTTTTCTTATCAGTTGAATATCTGATATTATCTCCATGGATATTCCATTGGATATCTGATATTCTCTCCACTATTATCGTGGATGATCACTTTTTATTAAAGATTTAAAACAAATTGAAAAACTTACGTCCCATGGCATATTCGTTTCGATGCAGTAAAGAAATAATGAATTATATTGATGAAATTTTCATACGAAATAAAACATGTTGTAGCAACCGCTTAATTATTTCATCCATACATCTACGGATTGTATATACGAGTGGGGACCCATAAGTTCCGGGAATTACGCTGCGGTGGGGAGGGAGAGTGGGGAAACCTATTCTTTGACCACATGTCCGTTAGTGACACGCCACCTGCGTCAGTGTGCAAAGTTGTGTCGCTGTGAGTGCATCGGTTTGGCTGTAAGATTTTTTTTAGTAAAACAACTGTTTACATTTCGGCGAAAACGTAATGGCAGATTGTCAAGAACAACGCGCGGCTGTGAAATTTTTGTTTCCTGTTGGGGAAATCGGCCGCGGAAACTATTGTTTCCGCCGCCATGACACCGATTGTCCACCCCCCATACTCACCGGATCTAGCCCCCTGTGACTTCTTTTTGTTCCCCAGACTCAAAAGGAATATGAAAGGAAAGCGTATTGCCACTGTGGAGGAGGTGAAACAAAAATCGCTGGATGGCTTAAAGGACATCCCGATGAGTGAATTTAAAAACTGTTTTGAACAATAGAAGAATCGTTTGGAGAAGTGCGTTGTGGTCAATGGCGAATACTTTGAAGGTGATCAAAATTTGGTGTAAAAATATTGAGAAATAAAGAAGTTATGACGAAATTCTCGTTTTTTTTGGGTCCCCCCTCGTAGAATGATTTCAATAGAATATAATTTTATTTCAAGGATAATGTAGATATTCAGAGAACAGAAGAGCTGTTTCAAATAAAATTATTTGTTATTTAAATCAATCACATTTTCCAATATTTTATAGTATTGTAACAATCTCATATATCGGTGGCACTCCGCAGCAGCACATTTATTTGGATCAACCAATATATTTTAGTGATTCAATTGGTTTTTTTCTCAGTGTGCATTGCGTACGTTACGACGTCATTGTTCCATACTACCGTATAAAGGCCAACTGTCTTTTCTAGATCAGTCACAACTTTACATCAGTCGGATATAATTACATGCCGTCAACGGACAATAAGCCATCATTGACACGATAGACATTGACTGCCTCTCTTCCTTCCTTCCTCCCTTCACACTCTTTTTTCTTCCGTCTTCCTTCCTCGTACAATCGTTTTTTCCTCAATCCCCATGGAATGAAACCAGCGTTATCCGTCTGCGGGGAATCCACACGACGATAAACACTCCTTCGTGCAACGTTCATTTTGTTGCATATCCCGCGTATGTTTATGCCGAAATATCTCTGCAGTGAGAATACCGCACGTTTTCCCTAGACTGCAGAGCGTTGGCCAAATTGCTCCAGCGTTCTCTTGTACGTGTACACAGGAGCTAGATTCCGAGATGAGCCGCAGTTTATAGGCCCGGCGAGTTTACCGCGGGGAGGCAAAGAACGACGTGAGCACGAGTTTTACGATATCACGATGCGCGCGCTGCTTCCACCGATGTATATGCACCAGAAATCGCAACGGCCTTTTCCCCGGGCCAAACCGCCGTTTGGTGCATCATGCATGTCGGGATCGGGGCGAATAATGACGAGCCTGAAATTTATGGCCGGAGAACAACGCAGTCTGCTGGCATCGACGTAATACTGACTCGACTGCCGATACCAAAATGGCGAGAAGGGACGTTAAAAAGAAAGAAATTGCGCTGATACCGGCGTTCCATTTTATGAGAAATAATACCGGCAGCAGTGTGTATAGTACACAGCCGTAAAAAAAAATAACGCCAATACACCAAGGAAGCAATGTGATAAAAAGGCCCGTGGCTACTTCAGTTCCGCACTTTAAGTACAGTCGTTCTTTTCTCTTCTTTTATTCGTTGACGGTAATGTGCGTTTCTTTTCTTCTCCATCTTCACGTCATTTCATTCGACGTCTTTGCTCATTGCACTCGATACCAGCTCCGATTGTTACGCACTATCAGGTCACGTGAGCTGAAAGCGTCAGGAAGACGTAACCATGTTCTAAGGCTCCGCAAGGCCTCTGCTAGGGCTCCGCCGAAAAAAAAAACTACTTCATATCTCCCAATAAATGGAAATAATTTCGTCAATTTACAGTGGTGTATCAATTCCACTGTAAATTGACGAAATTATTTCGTCAATTTACTTATTTATTTATTTATTTTGTAAAGTATCCATTTTTGTACGATTTTCGGCAAGAGCACGATATCCGGGGCGCCAAGATTTGACGGTGAATTTAGGGTTATCGAGTCAAAATAAACAAAATATGAAGAGTGGTAAAAGTTGATATTTCGCTTATTTTGCGTTCAAATTAGAGTTTTTCGATAGGTATCGAAAAAGACGATTTTTTCGAATTTGAAAATTTTAAGCAACATCAGGCAATGTAACTTGGAAATGTATAGTTTCAACAGTGTCTCAGAAGCCAAAAATGTATTTTAAATACCACTGCCATGTTTTCCCCGCTTATAAGTGAGGCATTCCACGTCACTACAGCCAGTAAAAAAAAATTCACAAATAATTTTGAAAAATCGAGTTACTTTATCCGCCGAGTGTCAACATTTTTTAAAAATTTCTCACGTTTTTTCTTGTTGATTACCATTTTTTAACATTTTTCCATTCAAATGGCTGTATCTTTGGTAGGATTTGACGTATTTACATTCGCAAAAAACGAAAATGTGCGTCTTTTTATAGCTTTCCAGAAAAAAATTTAAAAAGCTGTTACTTCATGGTGTTTAGGAATCTCACAATATAAAAAATACCAAAAATCCGTTTTTCGTATTCACTATTCGGCGAATTAAAAAAAAAATAACGAGTGTCTTTCCTTGAGAAAAAAATATTTTCGCACATTTTGCCCTGAAACGGACGTTCGACTTGCTTAATAAAATCTACATTAATTTTTTTCTGGAAGGCTAGATAAAGGCACACATTTTCGTTTTTTACGAATGTAAATACGTCAAATCCTGCCAAAGATACGCTCAGTGGAATGGAAAAATATTCAAAAATGGTAATCAACGAGAAAAAACGTCAGAATTTTTTTTTAAATGTCGACACTCGGTGAATATTTTTCAATAAAGTAACTCGATTTTTCAAAATTATTTGTGGATTTTTTTTACTGGCTGAAGTGACGTGGAATGCCTCAAGTGCGACTAGACAGAGAGTAAAGAAGTACTTTTAATCACTAGGAGTCCGAAGAAGGATTAAAAGCATACGGTTCATCCCTCTTCGGATGTGTAAGGCTCTAAGTTTAGGTAAAATACATCGTTCAGTAATTTGGTGTGGTGTGGTAATTATATGAAACAATTCTTATTGTTATAAATTTACAGAGAATATGAATAAATAAAACATTATAATCTTGGAATTTATGTTGAAAATCATATAAATACCACGTTTGGTGGTATTTATGTAATACCACTAAACAAACCCAAACAAAGAAATACTTTTTGAAGCTCGTCCGCTCAATTTCTATTATTTGCGATAAAATAAAGATATTGTACCCATGAGCCAACAATTTTTTAATTTTGGCGTATTTCCAATTACCGGTAAAAGCGCTCATAATTCCTTATTCATTCCTTATAAACCTTCCTTATTCGTAATTCTTTTAACTACGATGGAAAAAATATTATGATGATATCAAAAAGAGTTATGATGAAAACTTCCTTATTCATCATAATTCCTTATACATAATTCCTTATAAAACGGTAAATTTTTCATTCTTGAAATTCTCATTACTTTGGTTCAAATATCAAGAATCAACGGTCAAAACTTGGCGTCCCGGATATCGTACTATCCCCCGATTTTCATTAAAAAATAAACATAAAACCAGGTTTTGCTCATTTTAGGGCTCCGTAAAATATTTAGTGTGTCAAAAGGGTTCCGTTGCCAAAAAAGTTTGAGAAGCGCTGTTCTAAGTGATATATAGCTAGGCGAATCGATGCTTGTTCCCTCGTGGGATCATTCACCAACAGGATGTCGATAAGGTAATGTGCGATACCCATCAAAGCCTATTATATCGCAGTCTGCCTTGATAATCAACATTCGTCTTATATGCTGAATATTCTCCAACGATTCATAGGGTGATGTTTCAAGTAAATGTCATCAACATTTGTACGACCGTATTCTCATACAATTGCCATATTCGTTGTTGACGATGAATATATACGCCACTGGGATTTCGGGTCCGTTAACTGCAGATCGAAAGAAAAAAAATCAAGTGCTTGAAGGCGCTTAGGGTAAGAGGAATAGCAACGTCTATAAACGTCTCGGGTTAATTTGTGCAAGAAGCGTGTAACGCCGGAGAATTAAAGAGGGTAACTGTGGCCAACTGCGGGAAAGGGTGACCGGGTGGACGGCTCAACTCAACGTGGGTGGGGGGGGGGGGGGGGCAAGGAAGACAGAGCGAGAGATCGGTTTTCCTGGTCGAGAGGAAGGGCGTGGAAAAGAACCGGTAGAGCAGCATCCTACGAAGCTGGGAGCTAGAGCTTGCAAGCGTGAGCTTAAGCCGCGGAAAAGTCTTTGAAATAATGGCACGAAAGGGGCCACTTCGGCCTGGAAGAATCGCCTTGGCGGACTTAAGCGGTTCCTTATGGAGTCCCGTGTCGGTACTCGTTTCGTGTGATTACCGTCGAAAAAAATTGCCTGTTTCACGTCCTGCTACCCATTCAGGATTCTTCAAAGCTTCTCCACAACCATATCTTCATCCCCGTCATTTATTTCCGCTCCTCATTGTGATACCATGTGTTTATCGTTGGCGACGGAAGTTGGAGTATCGGTTCGCAGCGTACTCGGTACTCGCTCAAGTTCTGTCCTTTCTGACTCGTTTATTCTCGAAAAGCTTCTCTTAAGGCCTTAGGCCACTCTGGAGGCCGAAAAATAGGCTTTTTGGGGATTTTTTTTTTCAGAAAAACTACAAAATAAATCGAGATTACAAAGAAGGGTGTTTATCATACATATCAGTGACTGTATGCAATAATTTTTTTAAGCGATTCATTTCAAAATGGTGGCTGTGCAGCGTTTATTCCAAGACTGCATTTTTTAAGTTGGCCGGAAACATAACTCACAAGGAACATCCCTCCGGTGACACCCGTCGATTTTGTTAAAATTTGGATATGTCATAAACTACCGAAAAGTAAGCGATACGTATTTTTTTTATCGGCGGAAAAACGGTTTTAAGGGGTGAAACCACCTCTCGAAAAAAAGGCATCTCTAGGGGCATAGCAGTTTCACACATAAGGAGTCCACCGATTTTAATGAAACAGAAACGAAAATTCTTCTAATCCGAAGCAATGAAAAATCCACTATAGTGACATTGGAAAAAAAAATTAACGGGTGAACCACCCCTATATTAAGGGGTGGTTTCACCCCTTAAAACCGTTTTTCCGCCGATAAAAAAAATACCTATCGCTTACTTTTCGGTGCTTTATAACATATCCAAATTTCAACAAAATCGAAGGGTGTCACCTGAGGGATGTTCCTTGTCAGACAATTCTCAACCGATTCACTTGAAATGTTGTATATATTTTGAAAAATACATTATCTATGGAAGTACGCAGGATTTTTTTTATATTGCATAGTTCATTCGTTATTAACAATTATCTGACGATTTTTTAGGCAAATTTTTGGAAAGTGAAAAGTTTCGTCAGATAATTGTCAATAACAAATTAACTATGCAATATAAAAAAAATCCTACGTTCTTCCATAGACAATGTATTTTTCAAGATATATTCAACATTTAAAGTAATTCGGTTGAAAATTGTCTGAGTTATGTTTCCGGCCAACTTAAAAAATGCAGTTTTGAGATAAACGCTGCACAGCCGCCATTTTGAAATAAATCGCTTCAAAAAAATTATTGTATACAGTCACTGATATGTATGATAAATACTCTTTTTTGTCATCTCAATTTATTTTGTAGTTTTTCTGAAAAAAAAAATCCGCAAAAAGCCTATTTTTTCGACCTTTCGAGTGGCCTAACCCCTTAAAGACATTTCAAAGAAATTCCTGCATCTTTCACCATACTTCTGCCTTCTTGAATGATGCCTGTGCGGTTTGATTGCGAGAGGTTGACATCCGCTTTCATCTTCTTCTTTGAGAGTATCATTCGAGCTCCAATCATACCTTCAATTGCGGTCGCAGACCTTATATCGAATTACTCTGATACGATTCCAATTACGGCATTTCCGGTTATCATAAAATGTCTTGATCTATTTATAGAAAGATTCATTTATAAGAAGATTCATTGACAAGAAGATATTTGATCTATTCAGTTCATACGAATGGATATTTTCGCAATACTTTAGATTGGTATACAATTTGATCGATTCGTCCCAAATGTAACGATATTATCACATTTTATTCATCTTAATATCGCAGAGAAATTGAAAGACATCACTTTGACAAGTCACCATCACTCCAGACCATTTTTATTTGCTTTCTACGCTATCGTCTCCGTGGCAAATAATTCTCCATTTTGTTAAACTTTGATCCATTTTCCACGTGTGACATTCCGCTTGTCGCTACTGTCTAAAAGTGAAAATAACAGCTATATACAAGCCTCGAGCGCAACGTCGTGATAAACCATATGCCAAGTGATGACACATTCTGACCAACAACTCAATGGTGCATTGCATCCCACTGGTAGCAAACCACATTTTATCGGAATAATTGATTGCTTTTCGACCTAAACGTAACGAAACATCGACACGAAGCGAGGCATGGATGATTGCTCTATCAATCATGACCAAAAACATGCACAGTCAAGGAAAATAACATCGGTGGTCACATTTCCCCGGCACCAGAATGATTTTTGCCCCAGGAATCCAAATGTATCATCATTTTTTGTATCTTTTTATTTTTTTTACAAACCGTTCTTGTAGTTTATCGCTGCCTGGCGATATTTGTTGCAGTTTATTGTCCACCACGAAACATTCAGCATTTACCTACGCACCGCAAACGTGCACATATACGTGACCCACAGTAGCACATGGCACATTGTGCCCCACTCTCCTCTACCACGATGTACTACGCGACACACGTTTATCTTTCTCTGTTGCCGTTGGCACTCTCATCTGTGTATTTTCACCTCGGGAGGTTTTACTTCGAAGCGCACACAGGGAGGAAAAGAACGCAACGACCAACCTAACCAAAGAGTGGGAAATGAAGAAGTCAAAATCTGCTTGTGCAATGTGCGACAGACGAGGTATTCAGCCGCCTCGTCTACGAGGACGCGCCGGAAGGAGGTCGAGAGTACAGAAAATCTCAAGTCACGAATACACCCTGCGCCTTTTATATGTCCGTGATGCAAATGTGGAAAACGTTTTTCCATTAAATGTAGTTATTGTCGAGGGAAAAGCAGCGCCACCGAGCTTCGCTACAGCTTCCGCTGTAATGATGTATATCTTGAAGGATATGAATGTATAAATTCAAACTACTTATGTATACGCGGTACAACCGCGTACCCGACGGAGCCAGTATTCGAAGCTAACAATTTTTAACAAATCACCGAAACATTCGCTTTTAAAAACAAAAAACAACCTTCATCCGAACGATCCCGCCCTGCTGTCAATGGACTCTTCTCCAACCCCCCACAATCGGCACAGTAACGGTCCACGACTGCTTGCCAGGGAAAAAACGATGGCGCGGTAATGGCTATGTAAACGGGCCAGATCCGAACCATGCATGGTTGCTAATGGTAAACCATGAATGGCTGTCACTTGGCCAAATATCGTACGCCCATATTGGCCCAGCAATAGCTGCCGGATCTTCTGCCGGAAATGAAAAACAGAAAATTTACAAATTCTGAATATAAAAATCCTAGTAGTATCTTTTTGGTTTTCTTATACTTTACATACATTCTATGTCCATGTACATAGAATACCTGCATTAAAAAAGCTTTCTGCATTGTTCAAGTGTTTACCTCTCATCGGGATCTAACCTACGTCTTTCGTTCTAGTGTTGAGCGCCCTACCCACTTAGCCATCCTAACACTTACAGAATCCTTCGTTTGATCGTTCCTTGCTTTTATGCCGATAATTTTATTCGTGACATTAAAGTTTACCGCCAATTTTTTTGGTCCATTTAGGCTGTAAAAATAACTCGCTCGTTTTGGGTGAAGTTCCGAAAAGCATACTCCTCTGATCGAGCTGAAATTTTGCACCGAATTTCCTCTCAATATCCTAAGAGAAACCCTTAACGGATTTTTGACGACTAGCAATATTTTTCGATATATCGCATTGTAAAGTTTATTATTTCACGCCATACGAATATATCTATGTATATACGATAGATACCCCTACTCCTCCGGTCTCGCTGCTTCCTGGCAAACAGTGCTCGCCCGTACGTGCATATCACTTGCCATGTGGGATTTGTTTGTTTGGGTTTATTTAGTATAGTGGGAGCGCAGTACAATAAATAACTTTCAATATACTATATATCGAAAACTATTGCTAGTCGCCAATATCCTTTTAAAGGTTCTCTTAGAATATTAAAAAGAAGGTCTGTGCAAAATTTCAGCTCCATCAGTGGGATACGCTTTTCGAAGCCTTATCCCTCGTTTTTACGTATTATTATTACAGTTAAACGACCTGCATTTGCAAAACGCCCAAAAACACACCACCAATGGCTGGCATAGATCTGGCCAGCTATTCATCCGCCTACAGTACCCCAATGCTGGTCGACGAATTATTGGCTGATTATCAGCAAACTGTTTAACGGAGACTTTGTCCTTGGAGTGCCATATTTCAGGTGTTTACATTTTATTTTTTTTTAAAGGAAACGAGTAAAGCTTTTTGAGTGCGGTTTTTTCTTGCTATCATTCATGATATACAGAACGTAAAAAAATGTTTTTTTTTTAACCAAAATGGCGGCCGTTGCAGCTCCGCGAAAACAGGTCCTCAAATCGCGGGAGGTAAACGGCTGACATCACTGCCCCCTCTTTGTTGATCTGAAACACAAATTCAAAGCATATTATCAATCTGTGACCCTTTGGTCATGGAATGACGGATGGGTTTTTCGTTTAGTACAAATTTCGGAAAATGGCGGCAATTAAAAAAAATCGAATTTTCGCGTTTTTTTTCGCATAAAAAGATAAATAATAAATGCAAAAATGTATCTATCGAAAAAACGATCCGTTATTCCGTGAAGACATATTTTCTGAGTATGCTCTCCAAATTTCAGGTCGATATGTTAATTACAGCGGTCAGGAGAATGTCGGCCATTTTTAAAAACGTGTTTTCGGGAAAAACGCGTTTAAAGTTTTGTAATGTGTTTACACAAATGTGTTTATAATTACCGCTAATCGGCAATGCCTGGTCCATAGAGGCATCCCTCCTCTTCTTCTAGCTGCTCATGTTGAGCTCAAATTGATTTTTTGAAATTTTCAAGGACAAAGTCTCCTTTAATGGCTGAATGCTGGCATTTTTGTGACGACCGGCGGCCCTATATGGGCCCTAAGAAACAACAAACCTCCGGCCCTATATTTGCCATAGTCTAGGGAAATACATATCCACATCAGCGACTGAGTAATCCCATTGAGTATCGCTGCACGCGTTCACTCCACAACGTTGTATCTTCAATGACTCCAAACGCGTCATCAGAACATTTTTTCACTGAATCGCTCACGTCAAACGATATTCCAGTATTGGAACTTTTGATTGGTTTTTCCCGTACGTGACGATGATTCGAAAGACGGTCATAACAATAAGACGAGGGAACGTTGGGGAATCGCGCTTGTTTGTCTCATTGTGGAAAGGTTGCTACGGAGAGCCAGGCGGGCGACACTTACGATGGGTATTCGGAATGCGATGTGGTCGCTTCTGCTTCACAATCACGAAATAATTACTATGCCAGAGGCGCGGTGTGGTCGCCGGATAAGCCAAATGCAAGCCGAGTTACCGCAATTAAAGCAATAATAGCCGCGGTACGATTCCTGCCACGAACACGAGAGAGAACCGGAGAGGAACACTGAGGGCAAGAGAGGGAGAGTCAAGGATATATGTGTGTGTGCCCTTCCACTCAATTTTATACGTGAATGTTTGGTTCTACAACCCCTATGCAACAACCCACATCCCTGGGTTTTTACCTCCTTTGGAAAATGCACGGTCTTTGCTACACAATCATTATTACTATATTACCGTCATCAGCGCCGTTGTTCGTAATCGACCGTGGAAGCGTAGTTTCCGTCCTACCCCCCTTTCTCTCTCCCTCTCTCTCTCTCTCTCTCTCTCTCTCTCTCTCTCTCTCTCTTTCTTTCTCTCATCCGATCTTGCCTGCTTTTTTATTCTTGGAGCAGCAGCCTGGAAATCCCCACGAACCTCCCACTTAGCGAGCGCGATCTTGCTCCTTCCATCTTTTTTCCACATACTCCGCTATTATACACATATCTGAATATACGTATATGCGAATCTTTTTGCCCACCCACCCGTTTTCGCTCGTTGAGTGAGCGAGTTTCGTAGTCGCGTGCCGCAAGATCGATTCGAGTGGAGCACGCGTCCCAAGAAGAAACTTCGAGGCCTCCCGCAGCGACTCTCTTTCTCCGGAGTATTCTGCCGGGACCAGGTCGAGATGTTTGTTTGTATGCGCTCGGTAACACGATATACACACGGAGAGAATTAAAAAGTAATTTTTGTCGTGAATTTCACGGTAAAAATTACCGTGATATATTTCAATGTGGTGACAAGTGAGAAAAACATAATAATTCGTATGCGACAAGTTTTTTTTAATTCACGTTACAGAAAATTTCAAATACGTAGCAAAAATTTTACTATACAAGAAGGGTAGAAATTGGAGACAGTCAAATTTAGCATGTTTATTCGAAAATTTACCTACTGTCGGTTAAAAATTACCAACCGCACCGTACGCGGTATTTTTACGATACTGCACAGTAAAATTTGCCTGCGTCAACCTCAGAAGAAAAATTTCCTAAAAGGCTGGTAAAATTTATATATCTTCCCCTCATTGTGACCGTTTTTTCCTCTACTGTTTTTTGTTTACCTTTTTTCTCTCCACCTTCTTCTGTTCCCCCCCTTGCGGCCCAGCCGACTTCCCCCTCTGTGTCTTATTTGGCCGTGAAATGCCGAAGAAAAACATTTCACGACGAAATGTACGCAACTAGGTTTCGAACCCGGGCTCCCGGTTTGAAGGCGAGCACGCTAACTACTAGACCATCGCTCCGATTCCTTAGTGAAATGTATTTTTTCTTCAAAGACCGGTGCTATAATAATCATAATAATAACCGAAATTATAATAACCATAATAATAATAATAAATATTATTTATTATTGAAAAATTGGTACAAATTAACGCTGTTCGTTTTTTGTTGGGAATTTTTTTTCTCTCGTGTAAATTGGTATACTCAACAAACAGATAAGGAGAGAAATTTAATTATTAGAATTTATTTTTCATTTAATACTACCATTTTTTTACAATACATTTCGTACCATCGTAGGCTCGAGTGATGTGACTAATTTGCGCACATATTATTTTGTCAACATTTGAAATCGTAAAATCGTATTCACGCTTAAAAATTTCATAAGCAGTTTATGTACGCAGTTTAGACGAAATTTTTTTGGAAACTCCCATCGCGCCATATAAGGAATAGATAGACCACTGAAACCGAACCGCGCACCGCTACTTGGTATGAAGGGGAATTTTTACCATGCAGTGCCTCAAAATTACCGTACCGTACCGCACGATAATTTTAACCAAGCGCGCACGATAATTTTTACCGAGAGCACAATACATTTTCCTACAACACTCATTAAATTTTATAATAAATCTTAAAATAACTGTTATAAAGACGATACTTTTTTATAGAGATTTTTAAAAGGCATAAAATAATAAAATGCACAGTAAAATTTCGCTGATATTATATATTTTTTAAATTTAAGTTTTGCGCATTTTGTTACACATCAAAATTTACTAGAAAATCTGGTAAAATTTTCTATCTGAAGACGAAATTTTATTTTATTTTCGTGAAAATCTGTGTTTTACTCAGCAATAATAAGCGAAGTTTCAGGGTTGTCATCTAGTTACCGTTACTGCACGGTAATTTTTAACATTTAATTCTCTCCGTGCACACATTTCGAAAAAAAAATGTACCTCTCAGAATTGGCGCACTCGAGGGACCGAAATCACCAGCCTTTTTTAATTTAACGACGCAATTAATTTCGAGAACGTTCTCAAGATGGCATGACGAGAAAGAGGGAGAGAGGGAGAAAGAAATCCACCGATCGGCTACTGTTGAGGATGCAGTCTAGTTGGTCACGGAGGCCATAGTACTGAAGTTTGCATCGTTGGAATGCAACGAGAAAACTTTTTTATTTTGATTTTTATTTTTTATTATATGCTGAACTATTTTTTTGCAGATTTACGTTATGGGTCTATGACAAATCTTTAGAAATATTTCAGTGATTTTGAGAACCCCAATGTGCCAAAAAATTGGGCAATACGAAAGAAAACAATTTCGTTGCATTCCAACGATGTGTCTCATTTAATTGATAAGATTCAGACGCGGTCGTTTGAGCCAGCTTCCGCATACTTCAATACCATTGGAGGGTACATAATGGGGGCCGGGTAAACGACCTTTTGAAATACATTCTACCATTCAATGGGTCATGATGTTTAATATGCGGTAGTGTTGAAAATTGAAGGATCGTTCAATCTTCCTCGTTTTCAAAGCATTTTGATGTTTCTTTTTTCGCAAATATTTACTGTAAAATAGTTCTGAAATAAGAGTTCTGGAACTTGAAGCTTCCAGTTTCTGAAGCAGCGTTTAATCAGTTTTCCTTTTTCAGGATAACCTTTATTTCACGAACAAAGACCCGAGGGGAAAACGTAACTCATCACCACCTATCCAGAAGCTAGTAAAGTTATGTTCCGAATCGCCATTAGCTAGCCGTTTTAGCTATTGACTACCCAGCCTTGTATCGCTTTGGTCATCTAGTGACTGAATACAAAAAATTACACGGTGACTAGGTAGAAAGAATATCTCACGGCCTTATAATATTTCTGACCTTGCAATGACCTAGTTTTTTCAGTTAATGGATGGGAAGACAGACTTAGGTGACGATTAAATAAAAGAAAATTTGCGGCTATATGTTTATTTTTTCGTGATGTTTTTGCACATTATTTTCATCATTGCACCCTTTTGCTTGTATGTCGCCATGACCTTGGCTAGGTCATGGAGAAATACCCATTTGAGAATTATTTGCTTTTGCAAAGCCATCTGAAACTCATGTTGGCTAGCCACCCATGAGTCATTCCCTCGATGGAACTACGCGTAGTAACATAACCTCACTTTGTCATTTGTGACCAAGATCGGCTGGGCAGTGACTAGACAAGGGCTAGATAACAAAGCATTCAGAATATTACTCGCTCATAGCGAGCCAACCATTCGTCAGTTCGTATGAGCTCAGTTGGCCGAGCCAGTTACTAGGTCGTAACTCAGGCAGGCTAGCACAATTTCTACTCGGCGAGACGAGAAAAAACTTCGCAAAAGTTTCCATCAGCTTTGGAGACCTGCACGGCTTAATAAAAATGTTTCTCATCTAATCTTACTAATTGTAATTGTATAAAATCATGTGCGAATTTAACAATTTTTTTTCGTATGAAAAAGTGATTCGCTCATAAAATTAATTACACATGTATTTAGTATGAATATCAAGCTGTTAGAATTTTTTTTCGATGTACAATATTCCCGACTACTAATATTTTCTTTTGTTATCTTTTTTTTCGGTGCTCCGCGGCGTGACATTCGGCATCCACAATTGTTGACCTAGAACAAAAAACAAAAGTTCTCATCAATCTGCGTTAAAATACCTAGAGAAGTACGTATGGAATTTAAAAAATATTGTTTTATTCAAAAGTTGTAGGGATTTGAACTTAAGAAATGAATTTTCAGTGAAAAATTTCGTTATAACTGCTCATAAACTGCTCATAAAATGAAAAGTTTTCGATTAATCAGAAATTCCGTACGTACTTCTCTGCGAAATTCAATTAGGAACACAACTTTTAAATTCGAAGTAAATCGCGTGAAAATTGTTGAAGTTATTTGTCACGCCAATTGGAAAAAAGCTGTTTCGAGAAGTTTCTAGTAGTCGGCCATTTTGTACATCGAAAAAAAATATATTTTTTTTTCTAACAGCTTGATATTCATACTAAATAGATATGTAATTAATTTTACGAGTGAAACACTTTTTCATGCGAAAAAAATTGTTAAATTCGCACATGATTTTATACCCGTTACTGTGGCCTAAGGCCTTAATTGATGTACAACCATTTTCGACCGAGTTATTCGTGATCGAAGGAAACATCGCACTTTCAACATCGAACGTCAATAAGTGGTGAACAAATTGTTTTCCATTAGGCTTGCATCTCCGCATTGTTTTTTTCTCGTTTTTCTCGTTTATCCAGCGTCTCCGCCTCGTCCTCTCCCTCTCGCTCACAGTTCGTTTCACTTGTTCTCCATTTATATTTCCATCTATCTCCGTTCTTTAATTAGCGGTCATAATTGGACCATTTCCCGAAGCTCACGAGCGAATCTCAGTAGCGGTGGAGGACCGGAGGATTTTTTGAAACAATTTTTCCGGTTTTTCCATTGCAATCACAGGAAAGCAGGAAGTAGCGGTAATGTCGACGCGAACGAGGAAAATGAAGCGAGTTACGTCAGACTTTATTTTCCCCCAGGAACAACGAGCGGTGAGCACAGTAGACAGAAGAGAGAAAGTAATACAAGTTGGATGGTGGAAAAGAAGGCACACCGAGTGACCATAATTCTAATGAGTTTAAGAGCATCGTCTTTTAGTAGTCTCGAGCCGAGAAACCGGGTAAATAGAATGCACCAGACTATGAGCCGCAACGGGGAAAGACAAATGAGAACATTTGCTGGATTGTTGGCTCAGACATCGAAAAAATGGCGAGGCAACGGGGAGCTTTCCGGAGTAGAAGTATAAAATAAAGATAGCATTTTTGGATCGTATAGCGAGATAGTAAATGTAGAGGAAAGATCTTGGCCCGAGAACGAAAAGGTTAAGGGGCAATGGAAAGGAGAACCACGCCCATGAAAGCATGGTACAACACAAAAGACACAAACTGGCACGATGACACTTGCCATGAACCAGCAAGTCCGTTGCGGTGAGAGCGATCATTGCGTAGTCATACAATTGATAAAAAGCCTCGTTTTTACTTTTATCTGCGGTTTATTTCAATGACTCATCCCCCCAATTGAAACGCCACTGATTAATAATCACTGCATTCAGATGAATCGTCGTTGTCCGAGGGAATTGACACCGCATTGATGATAACTGCCATAATTTGCTATCTATTATTACAGCGGTTAGCATCGTTGCTGCTGTGGCATCATCGTTACGGGAGCTCGGCTCAATGGATAATTGTTAAACAGTACTGCCGATAAATTATTAACAAGCCTTTATGTTGCTCGTTTCGCGGTGCTGCAACGACCGCGTATGGATCTCATCAATTAAACGACAGACGAACGACAACTTCTCAGGCTTATTCGGCATTACCTCGAACGTAAATACTAGCAAAATACAACATAACATAATGAGCCAGCGTTGCCTATATGTATTGGAGAGGGAATAACCGCGTGTTATTTCACAAAAGCCTCGATCGGGATCAACGTGACGCTGCGGTTGTGGCTCGGTCAGCCGTAAGCCAAACGAAGTCAAGCCACGATGTCGTTTACCCAAGAGCGCAGTGGCCATTGATAATATGCATATCTAATTATATATGAGCATATACAGGGTGACCATTTTAATATTTTGACGCAGATACTTCCGAAACTATACGTTTTTGAAAACATGTTTTCAAGAGAAGTTCTACTGTTTTTAGAGAGATACCTGATGATGCACATCATGTGGTATTGGCTGTTTGCAGGCCCTTCCGAGATTCCAACTGGACTTTGGGTTCTTTCACATTGGGCTATACCGTTTTGTTTAGCTAATTTTTCTTGCAGTTTTCAAGCCTATATTCGTTGTTCATTGACCTATAAGACGTTGGTTCTCGAAGAGCATTAAGCATCGCTTTTCGCCAATCAAACTCTCGCCCTAGGTCGAATATCGAGAAAACGTTTTGCTCCCGTATGCGATGGGATGCCTTTGGATTTGTGTCATCCGTCAAATTGTGGGTTTATTCGATCAGTGAATGATCATTTTACCTAGGTTGGCATGCTAACTCCCTGACATGATAGCATCGTCCATTGTTATTAGGCATTGATTCGGATAGTTTCATCCCACGTGATTCATAAGGAGATTAATTATTATGGTAACTCAATGCTTCACTGTGAAATAGTAAAAAGTCCTGTATTCTGATTGGTCACGATAATTGATATCATTATCTGATACCGACCATGCAGCTGAACTGCGTTTACGATTTTATTTCCGTTCTCAGATTATGGCTTACTATTTTTAAATCAAGCTACTTTTTTAAGTAGAGTATTAAATTGGTATAACATATTTTATTGATCCAGAAGCATATCGAAAATACATGTCGATAAACAACATCGGGGCACCTTTCGATCACGTAGAACTATCATTCTGTCATAAAATGAAATAGCTTTAAGTTTCAAATATAAATCCAAGGAACATCCTATCGGATGGAGAAGGGAAACCACTGGTATCCAATTTTCTATTTTCTCGATCTTCAACGTAGGAGGTATTTGCTGTGATAAGTGATGTTCAATGATCCTGGAATACCGACATGTCGTAGGTCTGTAAAGTCGTATCGGAGTATGCTACAAACCAGCTAAGATAACAAGTATCCCTCCATGTTTCGTTCAAGCGAAAGAACATTATAATCAGATTAGACCTTCAGTGCCAGCGATGAATGAAAATTGATAGTTCCCGTTTCGCCGGTTGCGGAATATCGCGGTATTCGTTGCCGTTTCCTACTGACAGAGGAAGCGAAAAAACAGTGGCGAGCCAGGAGGCTGGAGGGTTGTTGTAGGGTTGTAAGAAAAGGGATCAAGTCTAGAAACAAGAAACTACCTCCCATGGTGGTCTCTCTCTCACACACACACACACACACACACACACACACACACACACACACACACACACACACACACACACACACACACACACACACACACACACACACACACACACACACACACACACACACACACACACACACACACACACACACACACACACACACACGCACGCACACGCACACGCACACACACGCACGCACACTCTCTTTCTCTTTCTATTTCTCTCCTTCTATATCCGCGGATTTTTATGATGACGTGTTACAGCTACAGTGGATTATGACGCCAGTGGGCCACGAAAAACAAAGACCCCTTCTTGTTCTCCCCTTAATTCTCATTGTACCCTCTTGCAACTGCGACTATGCTCTTTTTATATTTACGACTTCGAGTCCACTTGTTCTGGCCTCTTAAGACAATAATAAATAAATTGAAGCAAGTTCAAAGACCTCCACTATTATTGGAAATATATTTATGAGTGAAGCGGGCTAGTGAGGAAACAGGAATATTAAAAAATCATCTTGCTCTGCGCAATTGTATCATCAACACGGATACCATGGAACCTAATATTTCTTAATAATAAGACAATTGCGAAAAATAATATAGGTAAAAATAGATGACATCGACGAAGATATATAGGCGGATAAAACTTTAGGGCGTTGTACTGACTACATTCAGAGCGAACATGACAGAATTAACTATGTGAAAAAAAGCTTTTACGTGTTTCACAACTCATTATTGTTGATGAGGCATCGATTAAAACCGAGAATAGCCTGCGTATTAGGGCAGAGAGACCGGCAAGTGTTAGGGCATGTTCGGTTGGAAATGCTAAAACAAAGTGAACGGGTTCCTCCACCCGGTTTGAAAGTCATTTGCAGGTTCTTTTTTAAATGGCAAGTCGTGTAAAAATTGGAAGAATATCCCTCGTCTATTGATCATCATCCATTGATACGTTGACTACACTAAGTTATTTATTTATTTAACAATTAATTATTAATGCTGATCTGTTTGGTGCAAAGATCAGTGCAAAATACATATTCTCGCAGTTTGTATGATAACTGCGCAAGGATTGATGGGTGGTAAAAATCCAAGAAGTTTCCTGTGAAGTGATGTTTTAGTTATATTCCGCCAAGTCACTTTTAGTACAGTCGTGCTGTATATTGCAATCGGAAAAAATTATTAGAAGGCTTTTTTTGACAGGTGATTTTGTAGGTGCCGCGGGTGCTAAATCCATGTTTGCTTAAAAATCGGGGCGTAGGATTTTTGTTAGGAGTTGAAGGGGGGTGGGAGTGGATTGATGCCAAACTACAACTCCCACGAGGTCGGAGCCGGGAGACCAAATGTTCAGGAAAATCCGGGCTTTGTTTTTATTCACAGCGCCGAAGTCGTGGAAGTTCATTTTGGGGGTGAAAAACTGGGGTGAAATGTTTAAAAATTAGTTCTAATTCGATAACTCTTAAGGAAAAATGTATACAATTTTTGTTCAAGGGAAAACATTGTAGCCCTTGAAAAGACACGTCAATCGGGTATTTGATCATGCCGCTCCGATGATATCTTCACCCCCAAAAAAATGGTCATAATATTTTTAAAAAATGTTTATTGAATAACTCAAAAACAATCGATTTTTCGGGGATGGTTTAAATGCACGAAATGTGGACGACGATTTTCTCTATACTTGCGGTTAGCGGGCCACCCTGGAATTTTTCTTTTTCCAACCCCTCTCGGGGGTTGAAAATTCAAAATGAAATTCTGGGCAAACTATTGACCCAAAATAAAGAGATACGACTTTGGCGCTGTAGACAAAAATGCAACTGTGGTTTCAAGCTACAAATTGTTCTACGGCGGCGATTTCGTGCAGTCAATAGTTTTCCCAGAATTTCATTTTGAATTTTCAACCCCCGAGAGGGGTTGGACAATCAAAATTCAAGGGTGGTCCATAGAAACGAAAATCAGAGAAAATGATTCTCTACATTTTGTACATTTAAACCATACCCGAAAAATCGATTGTTTTTCAGTTATTCAAGAAACAATTTTTTTGGTATTTCAACAATTTGGGGGGGGGGTGGGGTATTAGATATTATCGGAAAGTGATGATCCAATACTCGATCGACTCTTCTTTTCAAGGGCTACAACGTTCCCATTTGAACAAAAAGTGTACGAATTTTTCCAAAAGAGTTATTGAATTAAAAACGATTTTTCAAAACTTCACCCCCTTTTTTCGTGGGGGTTTTAGTTTGGCATCAATCCACCCCCCTGCATCCCCTAAAAAAAACCTTGCACCCCGATTTTTAGGCAAACTTGGATTGTACACTCGCGGCACCTACAGAATCACCTGTCAAAAAACTGGCCTTCTTCTAATTTTTTCTGATTCCGGGGTTTTCCAGCGACACCACGCCTGTACTATTTATTCATTCCTAAAAAACAACTAGTCATCACTTTCGAATTAAAAACCTGTTTTTCGTGTCAAAATCCACATTTCAAATGTTTATAAAAATCCTTTCGTGTAATGTTTCTTTGAAAGGTTCGACAGTCTGCAGCAAATCCATGTTCGGACTTTAAAATAAACTGCATTAAAACATATTGAAAGCTATTCACATTATCGCGCAGACCACCTCGAAAAATGTAGTTTCTACATAGTTTGTAGAAAAGAGTTCCACCGCACCCGCGGCTCTTCACCCTCGTAACACCGGCGCTAATTAAGATTGCGGAATGTGCGTAGACTGTTAAAATATAAAATAGCATAATCAACAATATGAAAAATCATTCTTTTCCATTGCTAGAAATATGTAACCCCTTAAGCGTAACAAGTAAACGTGCGAGTAATTAGTTTCACAATCTAAAAATAAAAATTACCTCCAAATCTTGCTACACTTTTCCGTAATTGTTTCACGTAGAGTTGGTCGGGTATCCGTGAGCACGTGAGTCCGTACAGAAATCGCGTTTCATTGCTAGTGCATAAACACTTGAAGACTCGCCATGGAGGAATCCTTGTTATCAAGTGGATTGAAGCCAAATACTGTACGATCCGTGAGACCGAGTACGAAGTAGCGAGGAGAGTTTTCGTTTTCTACGTGCACGCAAAGAAACGTCAACGGAAACTTCACCGGTACAAGGGTTTCGTGAGAAGTCTTTGAGAGGCTATGAGTAGACAACGAGGACGCTTGAAAGTTGTCTGGACCAGAGGCGAGAACGGAATCCTTAAATTCAACGTTCTTCCACTTGTCCGAACGAACAGAACACTCGCCCATGCACACCTTGTACTCTGTACCGCACATGGTAACTACTGAGCGGTTCTCAGTGTAGGTATGAAGAAAAAAAACCGGAAGCAGGTTCACGAAGAGACTACTTTGTAGAAACGTTGCGGCACAAGGGTGAAAAAGGCGTACGAACAACTGCGTTATAAGTGCATGGCGGAATACTGGAGACTTTTGTTTCGAGAAACTTTCGTAACGAGACGTGACGAATTAGAGTGTCTATTTGAGCTGCTGTCAACGCACCGAATAGTCGATTCTTCTGCTCTTTCGAGCCGAGGAGAAATTCGGCTCGAAATGCCCGTTGGAATGAACGATGAAACATCGTACGATGGGAAATGTGTAAACTTTTCACGATTGAAATATACCTCGCGAACAAAAGTAGCTACAATAGCTTGAGGTTACTATGATGATCTAATTATGCTCAATCAGAAGAGAAGTGAGTGAGGGGATACCATTAGGCAAGGAAAAGATTGCTGATTTTCATGTTTTTTTTAACCCTCTGCCGTCACACTGTCGCTGGTCACATGGGGTCGCAATGACCCCTGTCATGGTTCAAACACTTGTCGCGTTCACCGTATTAAAACCCTTCGCCGTCACACGTCGCTGGTCACAGGGGTCGCAATTACCCCAGTCATGTTGCAAACAATTGCCGCGTTCACCGTATTTAAACCCTTCGCCGTCACACGTCGCTGGTCACAGGGGGTCGCAATGACCCCAGTCATGTTTCAAACGATTGCCGCGTTCACCGTATCGTTCCGAACGACTCATAAAAATTCAGGATACTAGTTTGAACATTCCAGAATATGGTATTCTAGGTATTATATTTTAATCGAATTTTAAAATGGCGGAGGAAAATCAGCAAGGGGTCAATGCATAAAAAAGCCCTTTTGAACCTAAAAAATCATAACTCTTGCAATTTTCAATTTTTTTCATAAAATTTTAAGGTAACATTCTTGAGATATGATATAGCTTAAGGAAAAACATTGCTCCATAGTGAGAAATAGTTTAAGAACAAAAATAGCTCCCCGTCCGATCCTAGTTGGTACTTACAAAGGGTTACCCCAAAGCACTGTTAGAAGGCAGGCCAGTCGCCTTGGCTGCCAATAATTTATCGTAAGTTTGGCTTAACGTCGAGCTTGGGGTCATTTCGACCCCGGGTGACCGCGAAGGGTTAAAGGAAAGAATTTTACACGACTTTGGAGACTTAGGGTATGCTTTAGTACTTTTGGCTGTTACATGGTATTTTTATCTTCTATTCATCTTTAAAAATGACGAAGGTATGGCACGGTCTTCTAAACGGGCTGCGGGGGCCCTGACCGCCAATAACTTACAGTAATTTTGGCTTAAAGTCGTGCTTGGGGTCATTTTGACCCCGGGTGACCGCAAAGGGTTAAAGAAAAGCACTTTACGCTACTTTTGAGACTTGGGGTATGTTTGATCACTTTTGGCTGTCACATGGCATTTTTTCCTTCTAGTAATCTTTAAAAATGGTGAAGGTATGGCACGGTCTTCTAAACGGGCTACGGCGGGTGTTGTCAGACGGCGTAATACGTTGCGTCGGCGGAAATAATCTGAAAAGAAACCAACGAAGATTTTTCTATCATTAACACTCATACACAGAATATGAACCAAGAAAAGGTGAGAAATGTTCGATATCAATTAAATGGTACGCTTTGAAACAAAAAGATTTAATGTTCCGCATAAAATAGCTACATTTTGCAGTAAAAAATGCATTTTTGTATTTTTAAAAACATTTAGGATCATGTTTTAGACAACAAGGTTGCAAGGTTTTTACCAAATTTCATCAGAATCGGTTGATCAGTATTTCAGCTATACGTCACACCAGTTTTAGAAATGCAGTTTAGGAGACCGTGCCATTCCTGCGCCATTTTTTTAAATTAATAAAAAAATACCACGTAGCAGCCAAAAGTAGAAATAAAATATACCCCAAGTCTAAAAAATGGCAAAGAACGCTTTCCTTTTAAAAAAAAGTGCAAATCAGCCAATTTTTTCCTCGCCTAACGGTATCTCCTCCCTCAAGGCTACGTACCACACGTCCCGAAATTTTGAACCCCATTTTCGACCAAATGATAGAATGAATCGAGATAAAATGTATTGTGCCCGTGCGATATTGTTGCAGAAAGAGACCGAGCAGATCGTAATTACCATAAGATGAATTGTGAACGACTAACTACTGCACCGAATTCGCACACATTCCGAGACCATTAGGCTTTCGACAGTGAAAAACACCTTTTGAACACATTGAGCAATTGGGTTTTAGTGTTTTCCACATAAAGATAGCAAAATTGTACCAACGAAGGTCAAAACATGATCGACAATCCTGAAAATCTAGCGCATCAGTTTTTGAGAACGTGCACACATATGCACGCATCACACCCGGACTTTCAGCCACCCCCTGCCTATTAGGCCTCTGCTCTTTGCTGTAACGCGAGTAGCGGACGGCCCTGCGCAATCTGGCGATAGTTTGCGGCGGCTCGTAACCAAAAATTACAAATTTCGCAATACCCTCGTGACCGCGTCGAAATTTCGCAGCGCGTGATACGTGGCCTTAAGGTTACTATGGTGATCCAATTATGTTCAATGAGTAGAGAATGTTACAAAAATGGACTACGAATTGCCGTGCATCAATTGACAGCAACAACAAGTGACGGGAATTGCCAATTGCTCCATCAAAAGACATCCTCTGAAACTTTTAAAATTGCAGACGATCGTATAAAAAAATCCCACAAGGTTGCGTAATCAATATTCGATGCTCGACACTTCACAATTTTTCATGCGAACTTCAGTGACTTCGGATCTCGTTCAAGACACGGCGATGACGGTGAAAGGAATCGTCAAACACTTTCCTGTCATATGCAGTAACCGGGAGGGGGGGGGGGACACCTTGAAGTATAGTTATCTATCGTGTACGCGTGATAGAATGCGATAAGATTCTCGTGACTCGGATGTGCAGTGCAAACGGAAGTTTCAACGTCCGTAGAATTGGGACTGGCTCGTTCGATAAATTCGCAGTCTCGGGGGCCGCGAAACTCACCCTCTCGAACCATATACAAAGGTAAAGTCGAGGGTAAGCATCGCGTCCATATACGCGAGGCTTTTACGAAGACGACGAAGAACGGATTATGTCCTAACGTGGCAAGCTATATTTAACGGGTATCATTGCACGAGCACTTCAGCAGCGATGCTAAGTCGCGACCGAACTGCTCGTCGGCGGGACTGGGAATCATCCTGCCAGAAAAGATATCCCCCATAGGTCACGAGATGTTTTACATACGGGGGAAGGGCGATCGGTGTCCTAGTGGAACCTACAAGTCACATGATAGCACTGGACGAGCGGTGGTAGGGACCACCTACGTGTTCACTGCATTACGAGATGTTTATCCGGAATCAGGCCTATCGGCAATAATGAAGTCACCATTGGAATCCTTAGGGAATTGTTATCTTGACATACGATAGTTCGGATCGCTAAGAGACTTACTTGGATCGGATTGAGACTTTGGATCAGGGTTTACTACTATTTCGAAACATCGAGATACCGCATGTCAGTTTCTATTGTACTTGATCCATAAAATCGACGTGTCACTCTATTCAATGAGAAAACATGACACCTGACAGAACGAAGGAACGATATTTATTTAAACGGCCAACAATGTCGACGAAATACGAACAGACCCAAGGGCAAAATCTCGTTAGAGACCCTCGTCAATGGATCCTACGTGACACTTCGTCGTGCGAGATATTTTTCGTCAGCCTCGCCACGTGATACACTTTGGCCCTCATTTCTGGGGAGCCTCGTCCCTGTCTCCATCATTGTCAATCGTCGATACTGAAAACGACGGTCCAATCACTCGTCCACATTCCAATACCATTCACGGCCCGGTATCCTCGAGATACCTCTTTTCTCTTCATCGCTGGTTTCTCTTTCCATTTCTCAATTACCGAAATCACGCCTCGGGTCAAGCACCACCGAATTTATTGCACCCTTTGATCTAAAGATTTCCGAGTGTGACCGTTGTTGAAATGACGCCCTCGTCGGTGGGAGTTTCTTTGTGATGAAAAAGAAAGATGGCAATTGAGAAGATCAAGGAGAATCGGTCAAACTAGAGAAGAGGAAGATAGATAAACCGAGGGGAAATAAGGTGAACGAGATGGTGAAAATAAGCTGAACGAGATGGTGGCCAATCATCCAGTAATCGTTGATGCGCACATTAACGGACTCTACGTGACAGGAGTGAAGCTTCTCCAAGAAGCGACACGTACGTTCCCAAAACGTTCGTGTCCTCAACCATTGTCGCCACTTGTACTACTGCATGAACATTTAGTAATGTACATACGTGCACGAATGTCCTATACGTATATCGATGTAAGATCAGCGCTTCTACTCTCCCATTATCACTTTAGGTCTTGGGGTCAAGTGCCCAGAGTGAATTGTACCCCATTTCTCGTCAATTCCGAGAGCTACAAAATCTGTCGTCTATCCTGCTGATCACGATGTGACATTTTAGGGTTCATTGTTATGCACATCATACGTCGAAGTACAAGCAGTATCAACTAATAGAATATCCATATTTCCTACATCTGAAGGTGAGCACTCCTTTGACATTGATCAGAGCGATCATGCTCAAACGTCGGAATGAGCAAGTCGTAGAACATCCATACAAACAAAAATATTGGCTCTGAATACACGATTGTCCATATTCACTGTCACGCAAATCCTCAGTAATCCTAGATGAAACGTTGCGGCCCAGAATTCCAGCAACAGGACATTGGAGCATGTTGTGCTCAACAGTGCATTGATAAGCAGCAACTAGCATCTTATACGTTATATTCCCCAATCAAAGCTCCATAATTACTAGCGTGTAGTCTGCCCCAGGTCCGATAAGGTCTCCCGCCCCTCCCACGTTCGCTCACATGCATCTATTCACTGGCTCTAATTCAAATGTCCGGAGTTCGACCGACATGACGGTCCAGAGGAGGAAGATGGTGGCGCAGATGCATACGGATCGCCTGCTCCTATTCCAATATCAAGCCTCCCAAGGATACGTTCTAGCGAACAATACGCCGTAATTACAACCACGATTGCGTTTTGCAAAACTCCATGCTTCTTAACGACAACTCCGCATTTGCCGACACTACTTTTTCTCCACCTTCATCGCTACACAGACGTTACACCCGACAATGCCATGGAATATACGACGGAAATTTTACGGATAAACTTACTTCGTCTTCCTGATTCTGCCGCTGAACAATCTTTTTTTATTCATCTCCGATTACGAGTCTCGTCGTCTCGAAGCATCCGGCTCTATTCAGAGGCTCGCTGTGCACCGCTCATAGCTCGAGAATCGAAAGGCGAACAGGATTTTCTCGTTGGGTATCGAGTCGAAGGGACCGGTTATATTGGAGAGCATCGCCAAAGAATGCTCCCTCGTCTGGCGCGATTGCCATTTTTCCATTTGCATATAAATAAGAGCTTCGCGAGTACAGTGCACGCGGCATATGGAACCTCCAGCTAGGCAACGGTATCTGGACGCGAGCGCGATGTGCACACGGGTCGTGGTACTCGACGAGAAGCATCACAGCCCACGAATATACGCATTTTGCCGTCTGTACGCGCTGAGGCAAACCGTCAGAGTATGCGTGCACGATCTTACAGTCTACAGCAGAAGGATACGGAGTTGGTAATGGAGAGCAAAGCTATTTTATACTTGGCCGACACGAGAGTTGTGCGTGTGTGGGGGTGTGTGTACGACTGGGAGAGCCATACAGAGCTGAACGAAGCGCAAACAAGAGGGTGGAATCGCAATGAGCAAAGGCGTTGGCTGTTTGACTTTCCTCTTACTTTCAATCCGATAGAGGGATTCAAATGTCTACCAACTTTTCGCACTTGTTTTCTCCTATGTAAATAATACATTCTTCCGTAGCTTCCTGGGACTTATATCTTCCCATGGTTTCTACACAAATAGATTGGAAGTCAACTAAATGTTGGCTTCTAATCTACAAGACTACTTGTTCATCCTTTGGAAACAATCATCGTTTTACCAATCAATGACGATGATCACACTTGTGACTTCGTGCGTGTGATCATTGGGATTAACCTTTCCGGTCTTAGATTGGGGGTTGATTTTGTGAGACACAAGATGGATTCGATTGGTAAGTGGTAAGATTCTTCTCTACTGTAAATTATGAGGGTATACTTTGGGAATTATCACCGAATAGCCTAGACCACATTGGGTATTCCTCAGAGTGACTTCGTGGCCATCTGGAACATAGTTGATGCTCCGGCGGAAGTGCATATGAATGATTTAGTGAAATAATTGCCTCTATGAGTGCGTGGAATAAAAACGCCACCGATTAAAGGTGCACGTCGGGTAATTTGGTATAAGAGATGAATAAAGAGGATAACTAACCGCTCTGAATCAAGAAGTGGTTGGCTCTACGACTCCAGCTGGGGATCGCTGAGTCCTAATTTGCCAGGTGCCCCTATCTGCCGTGATAAATTTTGCGACGCGATAAGAATTCTACCGTGAAGCAAGACCTTTCGCTTCGCTTCCATTTCTCTCTTTCTTTGACATACAGATCTCCAATTATCTTACTCACTCCAAAAGACTACGTCGCGTTCATACCGTCATTCTTTCGATTCTTTTTCTATTTTGTTCAATGGACGAGTTATCTTGATACGCCAGACACACGAAGGAGCCAGCAAAGCCAGACGGAAGTCCTAGGAGGGTCAAAGCTTCAATAAGCCATCAGAGTATGAAGTGAGTCAGCGTCTCGTCCTTCGTAAAAACGGAGGTGCGATTCTCCCCTGTGGAGCTTTCGGGGAAAATGTATGGAAGCGTCTAAGGGACGACAACGGGATCGATATAGAAGAAGGCTACTGCTCCCACGGCTCCAAAACATGATTGGGTCGCAGACACACCTTCTTCAATTGAGCGACATCGTTCAAGAGCACTTCCTGCTAAATAGTGCATGCTCGCTCAGATTGGAATATCACGTAAAATCGTTCCGTGTCTGGCTGATTATCGCAGACACTCGACCCCAATCGTTCGATTCTCCGGCGATTATTCAGACAAGATGCGATCCGGAAGTGCATCCGTGAACGTCATGTCGAACAGACATGCTTACATCCGACGAACAAGTTTCCCCAAATAGCCCGTTTGCTCGTAGAAAATAATAGGCAGTACAAAAAAATAAGGCACCTGCGGGTAATAAGGCCTAGCTAAGGGATATTTAAAAAAAAATCAAAATATCCAATAGGGATGTTGCCTATTTTTGGAAAAGTGTTTAAAATTGTTCACATATACATAATATACCTCTAAATGTTTATTTAATGTATTCACATGCAGCAAATGCTTCGAAAATCGCAATTTTATTGATCCGTTTAAAAATACGCGCCAAAACGCCCAGACCTGTCATTTAACGGCGCGTGACGTCATATTCTGCGAAATACGGGTCTCTAAACAAACACAATAACAAATATTGCAGAATTAATAAGTTCAAGGATGAATTCTAAATTCTTTTTATCACCGTATGACTGTCCTGAAGATATGCAATTAAATTTTTAAAAAAGTTGTAAAACAAAACATAACCTCAAAAATTTGTTTAAAATATTACCGAGTTCGTAATATTATGAATGCTATATACATTATTTGTTGCACAAATAACAATTCTTTAGGGTATACTTACATCGAAGTTTTCACGTTTCTGTATTCTGCCGAGCAGAAGTCGCTGTTTTTTGTAAAGAAATTGGCCACCATTAGGCAGTCATTCCTAGGCAAATTCGAACTATTTGCCTTCACGAATCCAGTCTCCATTATTACAGTTCGAGTAGAATTCAAAATCAATCGAGAAATCTCATAAATTGTATTTTCAGACAAAGTAAACAGTAACAACCTAGTAAAAGCTGTATGCTTAGAGCGTTGGCTCGATCGTGTTTTGCAAAGTGTGATGTAATGCGCTCTGATTGGTGTTCTTTGTCACGTGACTTATGAATATTTTTTTACAATCTATTTATATGAAATGATCTACAATTTTCACTGATGTTAAATAAAATCGGCACTTCCGAGCATTACTTCAATGATAAGCTAACTCCTAAAATTATTTTTTTCATCCTTGGTTACTGGAAACATCCCTATTTAATCGACATATTGTAATTACAATCATTATTGAGGTTCAGTTTCTATAAAATATAAACGAAAAATGGTAACTTGTACTATAAACTAAAACAAAAATAAACATTGAACAAAAATAATAAGGCCTACGGCTTTTTAAGGCGGTAGGCCACAGTAACGGGCATAAAATCATGTGCCAATTTAACAATTTTTTCTCATATGAAAAATGATTCACTCATAAAATTAATTACACATCTATTTAGTATGAATATCAAAATATTAGAATTTTTTTCGGTGTGCAAAATGGCCAACTGCTAATGTTCTTTTGTTATCTTTATTTTTTAGGCGCTCCGTGGCGTGTCATTTAGCATTCACAATTTTTTACCTGGAACAAAAAACAAAAATTCTCGTCAATCTACATTAGAATACCTAGAGAAGTACGTGCGGAATTTAAAAAATATTGTTTTATTCAAAAGTTGTAGGTACTTGAATGAATTTTCAGTGAAAAATTTCGTACAAAACTACTCATAAAATGAAAAGTTTTCGATTAATCAGAAATTCCGTACGTACTTCTCTGCGAAATGCAATTAGGAACATAATTTTTAAACTTGAAGTAAATCGAGTGAAAATTATTGTTATTTGTTATTTGGCACGCCAATTGCATAAAAGCTGATTCGAGAAAAACGCGTTTAAAGTTTTAAGTACTCTATGGCCGTGCCAGAGGTGGGCTGACGTTATACGCACAAAGTCGGTGAAAAAAAATGTCTTGCTATAAATCGAATAGTAACTTATTCTTATGATGATAAAGCACCGTTTTAGCGAAAAATATCGATTTTTCGAAAATTCTACTGTGGCTTTGCCCCTTAACATACTTGAATAATCAAGCTATACATAATATATTTGCTATTTGTGATCAATAATCTTCTGCAATTTTGTATGAACTTAAAGCTCCTCTTTGCACAGCTCGGACAGCTGACACCAGGTGGTTTTCTGACCACAACACTCGTTTTGGAGGCATCGGGATCGTCGAACTAAAAATAACGATCAATTAATTAATAATAAATATGCGTACTACTCATTTACATTCGTAACATCTTAAAAGTAATGTTTTGTTTTTCCTTTATATGTATTCCTCAGAGGTACGAGGTCCTTCCCCTTTAACCATCCTCTCCTTTATTACTTCCATTCCTTCTGACATTCACAAATCCTTCCAGAGCCCCCCCCCCCCCCCCCCCGAGTGTTGACCACAGCCACTCTTTCCTAATGCACTACTGTATCGCATTTGCACGAGGGCCCAGGGAAACTGCGGAAAACCTCGGCCGATACAGGCGGCTATATTTGGCTGAGTTTCAGATGTATTACCATCAGAAACTCAGACAAACTGCCTTCCGCTCAGAGGTTGACGTGCAAACCAGTGCACGGGCAGCCCTCATGGAAATTTATGTCGGTAAAATATATGCAGAAAATATATGTTACATATATATATCGGTCGCATATATAGTGACGAAAAATAGAATAATACGTATATATTCAGTATATATGCACCAAATATATGACGCATATATGACCCATATATTTTCGATATATTTTTCTGACCAAAACATATATACTACGTATAAACACTATATACGACGTATACATTTTCGATATATTTTCAATCTATTTTTTTGTCAGAAAAATATATCAAAAATATATGCGTCATATATGACTCATATATGTGTCATTTATGCGTCATATATGACGCATACATTTTTGATACATATTCCTGACAAAAAATATATGCTGTGTATAAACACTATTACAGTTAAACTTAATAAAACTTAAAACTTAAACTTAAAAAAACTTAACTTACAGTTAAAGTACGCTATTACATATAAACACTATATACAGATATGCGTAGCATATCTGTATATTTGTGGCATATATGTACCATTTATGCAGTATATATGCAGAGTAAATGCTACACATATCATTGATATATGATACATTGATATACAGTAATACCACGCATTATGCATCTCACATATAAAAACGTTACGAAAATTAGAATTTGGCACATATATGCAACATATATTTTCAATATATGGCATACATTTCACATATATTACAATTATTAATAAAATAAATTTGCAGTATATTTTTGCGTATATAAATTTCCATGGGGGAGGCGGTCACTGCTCCCAGTATTGACAGCCTCCAATGCTGCTTAACATCAGTGACCGCCGAGCCCGCACACCGACCGCGCGCCCACCACTGTCAATTTCTTAAAAGTAATGTCAAATACATTATAAAACAAACAAACTTTGCTGCGAGAAGTAGGAGGACAATAAGGCCTATGGTCGAATATAGTAGTCCTTAATAATCGTCGACCACGTATGTAAGAAAACCAAAATAAAAAAATATTGGACCACGATACGTTATTCAAATATTCATGATCATCGAAGCTTGAATTAATAAAGACAAAGACTCTGACTTTAGATAGATAAGTGTAATATTACAAAAAATACTTACGATTTAGTCGGACCGATTTTGATTATCGGTGCTGCATGGCCTCGTTTTATGATGGATGATGCAACACTGGCGGCGAGGAGCGGGGTATCGCGCCTCCGCAAACTTGTAGCGATATATTCATGCAATAGGCGGCTGTGAGTGTGGCCTTGAGCGTGAGCGGTTATTTTAAATACGAGATTCGTTACTGAGGCCTTATTAGCCGACAAGTCTTATTACCCGCAGGTACCTTGTTTGATTAGGTTAAGATTTTACCATGAAAAAAAATATTGATACTGCAACAAGGAGGATATCAAGCTGCGGAATGGATTAGTAAAGCTTCAAATTTGCACGAATCATGCTAATGTTTCGTTTCGTACTTTAACAGATCCGAATAACGTTAGGAGGATGATAATCAAAGAAAAATGTGTTTGTCTCTATTTATTTTAAGCTTCAATTTAACATGATTTTTCTAAGCGAGCCGGGCAATTTTTCGCGTTTGGGAAGCGTATAAAACTCGTGTAACCTCGAAGAGAAAATAAAAAAATCATATTCCCCGTTACTACAGCATGGAACACTTATATAATACGGGGCAGAAAGAGAATAGGTTGGAACAAAGGGCGTACGTGAACGAGGAGCGTGGAAAGGGGGTCGGGAGTACACTCCTGCCCCCAGATCAAAGCCACAAGCCAAAGGTATACGAGTTTGCGAGTGGTAGTAGTGCGTGATGCACTTTCGTGGCGTGCTCACGGGCAGTAACCCTAAATATTAACACGGAGTCTCTGTGCGGTGAATTGCGCTGCATTATATCGTCCGCGGCGGCCACCGAAGCCGAAGCTTCGAAAGCACAAAACTTCCATAGCCATGCACATAGTTTTGACCCACTCGGGCTCCACTTGCCTATTGCACACTCGCAAAATATTGAATTTCGTTTATCGCTAGATCGAAATTATTGGTCGCGGTCAGCGTTACTTCGTGCACCTTTCTTCCGTATCCTAATGGGACACGACGACAACAATCGACGACAACTATCTCAAAATCTATCGTGCTCGACTGCCATACCGAGGAAAGTGGAAAATTTTCAGCACGCGGCTGACCGAACCATTTTTGCATCCGTCGAAGTGGAAAAAAAGCAAGCGTTTTTATTTCTCACTTCTCGCTGTCTCATAGGGCACCGATAGTGTTCAAGAATCGTTAAAAAAAAAGTCGTATTCTCAACTCGAATTTCCGATCGTTGTCTCGATCAATTTTATGCAATTAGCTTTTCGAGTGATTAAAGAGGTACACCAGCTTCAGCAAAATGGTGATAGATCAATAAAATTTGGTGAATATATTCTTTAGTATTATTCATGTAGATACAAATTTTTTCAGATTTTTTGGTTGTGCCGTTTTCTTACAAATAATTCACAAGCGTTTATTCTTATACCCGGAATATATACCTATATCTATAAAAACGCTATGCTTATACACGTGAACTTCAATGTTCAATTATTCGATAACGGCACAATGAAAAAATCTGAAAAAAATTGTATTGACATATATAATACTAAAGAATATACTCACCAAATTTTGTTGATCTATCACCATTTTGAAATTTGACCATGGTTTAGCATGGCAACATTGTATGAAGCTGGTGTACCTCCTTAAAGCCTTAGGCCACAGTAACGGGTATAAAATCATGTGCGAATTTAACAATCCTTTTTCGTATGAAAAAGTGATTCACTCATAAAATTAATTACACATCTATTTAGTATGAATATCAAGCTGTTAGAAAATATATTTTTTTATTTTTGATGTGCAAAATGGCCGACTACCCGAAACTTCTCGAAACAGCTTTTTCCAGTTGGCGTGACAAATAACTTTATCAATTTTCACTCGATTTACTTCACATGTAGAAGTTATGTTCCTAATTGCATTTCGCAGAGAAGTACGTACGGAATTTCTGAATAATCGAAAACTTTTCATTTTATGAGCAGTTTATGAGCAGTTATAGCGAAATTTTTCACTGAAAATTTATTTTTTAAGTTCAAATACCTACAACTTTTGAATAAAACAATATTTTTTAAATCCCGTACGTACTTCTCTAGGTATTCTCATGTAGATTGACGAGAATTTTTGTTTTTTGTTCTAGGTAAAAAATCGTGAATGCTAAATGTCACGCCGCAGTCGAAAATTCTGGGTCAGTGGTGTTCTCGGGTTTTTGATCCGCTATTTTCAAAGATAGGGCGTTGGACATTAGATAACTTTATACGAATTTTATTATTCCAAGCAACTTTTGTTTGAAACCTTTTTCGATCGGGCTATTAATTATCGAGATACCGCGATTTTTAAGTTTTCAACCCCCATTTCTTAGGGTTGGGGCGAATTGAGGGGCAAATTTTTATTGGGATTACTTTCAGTATGCAACCATCTACCTTCAGTCAAATATTCATATTCTACGGCTTTTTTACTGGACTAAAGGACTGCTTTGCGTATGGGAACCTGTCGCTCAATGCACCCCCTCCCCTCCCCCCAGCGCGTCTAATATTTTTATGTGGGTGCATCGTTTTTTCGACATAAAAAGTAAGGTTTTTGACATTAGTATCTTGCGTATTGCTCCAAAACTATTTTTCCTTATTCAGCGTTGTTTACAATCATCATTACTATGAATATCCTAGCTGAGTTTATTGTGGTCAGTGCCTACCTACAACATTTAGGTTTTTTGCTGTTTGATAAATTATTTGACGCGAGGGCGTAGGGGCAGTTGGAACAAACGGTTCGGGGTCAATTAAAACGTGTTTCTGTTGACCCTGAACAAACATTTCACACGCAAGCAAGTTTTCCAAATCTTGTTTTATTGTATAGATGCCAAGAAATCGTCCGAAAAGCAAAATAATATTAAAGAACCTTAATATACCTTCAGTGATAGTCAAACTGGAATGAAAAGCAATAAAACTGATTGTTTTGATTAAAAGTATATTTTATTCACAACAAACATACTTTATCACTTCATACACATCACTAACAGTACCTGGGTTTGGGAGAAACATTAGTTCAATCCGCTGAAAACACCTATTTCAACCAACCCCAGCCACTGTTTCGATTGTCCCCAACACAGGGTCAAATGAAACGTTTTCCCAGGGTTTCTAAATAGCTTCTACATAACTTAAGGGCATAGAAGAAGCAAAATCAATAATGCTATCATATAGCAAGATAATCAAAGCCCATCACCAAACTGATAGAGTATAAAATGAAGTCACACTAACAGATTTTATCAAAAACGTTCCAATTGACGCCAGCCTACCGTACGAATAATCGGCGACCGAGAGAAACGTCGGCACAAAATAGTAGCGGGGATGTATAACACCCATAGGCATTAATGGAACTCGAAAAGCATTATTCATTGAAGCGCAGAAGAGCCGTGGCAAAAGTTCCCCTTTCTTATGACATTGGGTGGGTGAGGAACGAGAGCGGAAATGCAATATTAGAAGCAGTGGAAACTCTCTCGAGCTCTTCTTTTTGAGCATTTTTTTAATCCTCTTTCACGACACAGCTGCTCCATCATCAATCTCCCCTCCGACTTTTTCAGGGCAAGAGGCGCATCTTTCTCTACCTCCGTAATTTCTACTCTTGCGAAGTTTTTCCTGATACCATCCTCAATTTTTTTTCACGCCCCTGCAACTATTGCTTCATTCTCGATGGTTCATAAATTAACGACCGGCTGCATTATTCCACTAAATATTATTTTGTCGTGTACGAGCGACGGAGCGAACATTTTTCATGCATTAGAATATTTAAGGATGCATGGAATACTTATCCGAGAGTAATGTGTACCTACGCGTATAAATCTAGCAAAGACTTCCGTGACACGTACCAATTATTTAACGACGTCTTGAAAATTTAATTTTACATAAATGTCACAGGAAGTAGACGTCAGAGAGGTTTCATTTGCATAGTTCCATTGCATTAGCGGATCAAGACCGGAAAGACTCAACCGAATAATACATTTTACGTCGGCTTGCCAAGTGAAATAACGAAATTATGTCGCAAGTTGAATATTAGAAGGCAGCTTTCACCTCAAAATAAATAATTTACCTTTTTATAAGCTGCGACTACTCGTTAGTTCAATTTTTATAATTTTTCAGGTTGTCTCTTATAAACGGAAAAAAAACTTAACTGCTGCTTGTTGAAAAAAATTGTGTTTATGTAACCCAAACGAACTTGTTTAGGTTATATAAATACTTGTTAAAAGGCTTGTTGATAAAATCTTCGAAACTGCTGAACCGATCCTTATGAAATTTGAACCTCATATTCTTTACAACTATAGCTATAGCGCATATCGAGGATTTTTTTTAAATTCGATATTTACTAATTTTTTTTGCCAAAAACGGTGAAAAAACGTTTATTTTTGTTTTTTCTTCGAAAAATGTCCGCCATTTTGTTATTTTTGCATATATCAAAAATCGTATGATATGCGTTATAGCCATTAACATACTGAATTTAAAACCGTTTAATTTTTCTGTTTCGGATTATCCATCTCCGAGATTTCATCAACAACGCAGACCTACAATTTTTTAGGACATTTTTTTAACTACCATTTTCGTCTCTAAATAGTGATTTAAATAAATAAATAAATTTTTTGTTTGGGTTAACATAAATACTTAACATAAACAAGTTTGTTTGGGTTACATAAATACTTGTTAAAAGGCTTGTTGATAAAATCTTCGAAACTGCTGAACCGATCCTTATGAAATTTCAACCACATATTCTTTACAACTATAGCTATAGCGCATATCGAGGATGTTTTTAAAATTCGATATTTACTATTTTTTTGCCAAAAACGGTGAAAAAAAACGTTTATTTTTGTTTTTTCTTCGAAAAATGTCGGCCATTTTGTTAATTTTGCATGTATCAAAAATCGTATATGTGTTATAGCCATTAACATACTGAATCTAAAACCGCTTAATTTTTTTGTTTCGGATTATCCATCTTCAAGATTTCATCAACAACGCAGACCTACAATTTTTTAGGACATTTTGTGAACTACCATTTTCGCCTCTAAATAGTGATTTAAATAAATAAATAAATTTTTTAAATGTATTTCGAAAGTGTATTTATTAAGTGTAACAACGTTTATATCAATATCTATATAATAAACCTATCAAAAAATTAATAAAAGTAGCCTTATTTAGCGTCTAAAGTGAGAAGACCCCTTAAATTTGGCATGCTTGTAGAATGGGTAAAAATAGGCGACACGAGTCGTTTTATATCTGCGGAACCCGATTTTTAGAGTTGAAACGCACTCTCGAAAATTGAGGTGTTTTTCGTCAATGACGTTTTAACGGTACGAGATACGAAAAAAACTCAAATTGCAACGATGTACTTTGCGATGATGAATTGCAAATTCTTTCGTGTACTATACCCTGGAGATGAGAACGATAAGGTTATCGACGAAAAACACAAAACACCCCTATTTTCGAGGGTACGTTTCACCCCTTAACAATCGGGTTCGGCAGATATAAAAAAATACGTGTCGCCTATTTTTAACCATTCTACAAGCGTGCCAAATTTCATCGAAATCGGACAGATCGACCTCGCAACCTTTCTTAGTCGGGACTCGACAAGAAGTAAAACAATTCTGCGTATTTCAACATTAGCCGCTAAGCATCAAGTTTTTTATTCGTCGAGCGATAACAAAAGACATCAATATTTCTTGTTACTTTGCTTCCATAGTATGAAATCCATTGATCGATGAGGCTCTCGCGTAAAGCTCGATGATGCGTACGCGGTAAGTGAGACCGTCACTGGGGTGGAAAAGATTACAAATGAAAGATATGGAAAAGAAAGGCTCGTACAGTATCCGGTGTTTCAAAAACCTTCACGAACAAAAACGAATACACAGCGACGTACCCGTGATGCTCTCATTCGAGAAGAGCTTTCGTCGAAGTCCAACCTCGATTTTACAAAGCCATCGGCCTCTCGTGCTAAGCGCGATATCTGAATGTTGACTGTTCTTTTTTCATCCTGCACTAAGGGATGAACGAAGAAAAGACCTCGCTTACGTGTACATCGGTATACCCACCGAGTCGAGACTTTCGTATATATTTTCCTCCAATATTATCAAGGGGCTCTAAGAGCAGGATTTCACGGCTAAACCCCGATTTAAATAGCAGAAGAGTTAAAGCAGTATACTCCCTAAGCGCCACGAAAGAGAAAGTGGAAATCGAACTTTCGTACAACCGCGTATCGAAAAGTGAATCGTACGAATGGAATGAAAAAAAAGAAAAATAAAAAAAACACGACCAATCGCTATCTGAGAGTGAAAAAAAGAGGAGAAAAGCTCTCACCAATCCAAAACCTTCCAGCTCAATATTCCACGATGGAAGCTCCTTCGGGTACACGTTGCGATTTATCACGGATTAAGATCTGAATAAGTCGCGTCGCGCAGAAACGTAAGGAGAGGAAATGTATTAATATTTGCGAGAACGGAATGCACTACGCGAGACGGAACATCATTCAGGATTAACAATGCGACGAGAGTTTTGCATCAAGCAATACGTTCAAAGAGACGTATGGAGTTGTCTTATCAGTTTATTTATATTATTCTCAGTTTGACTTGAAGTTGACTTGTCACCTTGACTTATTAAGAAAGACAGTATCGTCTCGATATTAAGTAGACGGGAGGCGAGAGCCTATCAAGCATTCTTATACGAACATGACAGAAGCTTCATTTTTATTGTACCATATATGACAGCTATTGTGAGAAATAAAAAAAGAACGTCATGCTCTGCCAACGAGAATCCTTCTTTACTTTTTTCTTTCGTCATTTTTAGGGATCCGTATCCAAAGGGCAAAACGGAAATCGATTAAGGGGTCTTCTCACTTTAAACGCTAAAAAAGGCTATTTTCATATTTTTTTATAGGTTTACATTATAGATATTGATATAAAAGTTATTACACTTAATAAATACACATTCGAAATACCTTTTTATTTATTTATTGAAGTCACTATTTATAAACGAAAATGGTAGGTAAAAATTGTAGGTCTACGCTGTTGATGAAATCTCGGAGATGGATCATCCGAAACAATAAAATCAAACGGTTTTAGATTCAGTATCTTAATGGCTATAGCGCAAGTCATACGATTTTTTATATATTCACAAAGAACGAAAAAGCGGACATTTAAAAAAACGAACATAAAAAACCTGTCTTTTCACCGTTTTTGGCAAAAAAAATAGTAAATATCAAAATTTAAAAAATATCCTTGATATGCGCTATAGCTATAGTTGTAACGAATATGTGTTTAAAATTTCATCATTATCGGTTTAGTAGTTTCGAAGATTTTATCAACAAGCCGTCGTAAAACGTTGTTTCGAGAAAAACGCGTTTAAAGTTTGTTTGGGTTACATGAATACATAACATTTTTTTAAATGTATTTCGAAAATGTATTTATTATGTGTAACAACTTTGATATCAATATTTATAATGTAAACCTATCAAAAAATATCATAAAAATAGCCTTTTTAGAGTTACAGATCTGAAATTTGGATATTTTGTCTATAATGTTGACCCAAAACCGAATATTGAGATAGAAATTCAATAAAAATTATTTTTGATAGGGGTCCCATCCATGAAAAAGGAGCAGAATTGTTTTTCTTACCCTGGCATGTGGGGTGACATTTTTTAAAGCTCATTGAGTAGAGTACAAATATTTGTTTTATTTATTTTTTAACTTCAAAAATAAAGAAATGGGGAGCCGTCAAAGATGCCAGTTTTAGACCATTTATGTTACGGCGTCTATCGCAAAAACTAAACTAGTTAGGAATTTGGAATTTCTGTATATTATGTACCATATACTGTATGTAAACAACAAATACTGAAAACGCCGATTTATGATGTGGTACATACAATAGTTTATTGTATACATAATACAATAGATTTACAATGAAAATATATAAAATTATCGTTATTCAAATATTTACGATACCAAGTGACTTATTTTTGGAATCCGTGTCAGCCAGGGAGGAGAAATTGACGTCACGGAAGAAACGAGATTGCAAATTTAAAAAATACAGTATATCGTATATTTCATTTATTTTTCTTCGTCTCCTCTTTTTCTGCGAAAAATGAGACAATATTGGCAATTGCCTGGTACTAACTCCAAAAATAAGACATTTAATATTGTACTTATTTAAATAACAATATTTTTTTATATTTTCATTATTAGCTTACAACAGGAGTATACAAAGCTTTCTTTAGCTATGATCACCCCATATGGTTTCAGTTTAGTACTCCCTAAGAACTAAGACAGAAAGAAGCATTAACTTATTAAATATCTGGTTGGAAAAAAGTGAATTGGTCATATGTACGGAACCCTAACAGAGCGGGCCCGACTCACACTTGTTATTACTACCTAAATTCTACTTTTGCAGTTTCAAGTTATGGATCCCTAACAAGGATCTTCAAAGAGATTTCAGTGATTTCGTAGCCTAAATGTGCAAAACAAAATTTCTTTCCATTCCAACGACTGTTATTGACGTTTGCATCGCTGGAATGCAGCGAAATTTACCTTCATTGTCACTTTTGTTCTATTTTTATTGTTATCTAAAATCATTATCGATAGATTTAGGATGTAGGTCTCAGAAAAAAACGTTTGCCGCAAGGTTCTGCCAAAGAAAATTAGCAATTAGAAAAAAATTATTTTCGGTGCGTTCTAATGATGCAAACTTCAGTATCATTCCAACAAGCCAAACTTTAATGCCACAAAAAAACGATATCACTTTTATTTTATTTATATTTATAAACATATTTACTCGGATTTCAATGGCGAGGATAATGCACCGACTTTTCAGCACTTGGCGTAAGTCTTGTACGAGAAAAAACTGCAATCGTTTTTTATTTATTTCAATATGAGATGATCGAAAATTGGAACTGGAAAGAGGGCATTTTGAGGCTTGGAATTATTCAATGATTGTCAATTCGTCGAAAATTTCAATCGAGCAGTTTGAAAATTCGGTGCAAATGAAGAACGTCACGTTCAAATCGCTGCATCATCGGTAATGACGTATGCATGCATTACAAGAAATTACAACGACGAGAGAGAACGATTTATCGCAGCTATCGAACCCAGCCACGGGACAAATTTTTGCACGCATCACGGTCTCCCGGACGATGTTTACATTTCCACAAAAATATTCTGCGATGATTATACCTACGGGTTGAAATTACAAATTAGTCCGATCGGCGAGAGAACGCGAGTTACGAGGGGGAGAGCTGAGGGGAACGGTGAATTCGTTACGACTAATGACTGTACTCCGAATGGCTGAAATGTTCGTGACACACGTTCGATCCATACTCTCGCCCATCGATAAAATTTCACCGATATACTTTCCAATATCCTACTGCAGAGGCGAAATTTCGTACTACTCTTTGAAATTTTGCGAGGATAAAATAAAACGGAATAAATTCTGCATTGAGGTTCAACAATTTATGACGATAAAAGACAAGTGCAGGTGAAACGGTAATTCAATTAGCCAAAGAGAATGAGAATTAAATTTAAAAATTGTCACGAGGCGGAAAAGAACATCAAATGCATTCCATTTTCAACAGGCAATTCGACGAATTTTGAGCTCGCATTCTAATGTGTCTAGTAAAAATAATAATATTATTATTATTCATATTGTTATAGATTGGGGTCTTAAAAATGTGTCTTTAAAATATTTCACTGAAAATCGTGCTTCATGACTGAAATTCAAACTGCATGAGAAACTTTAACGGGGTACCCCTCTCTGCAAGCCCAATTTGAAGGGTCAGAAACGGCGGGATCTCTACCAGGCTCAAATGTAATCTGAAACGAAAACATAAAAAATATTCTTCAAATATATCCAACTGGCTATGGCTTTACGATCCGCTTTTCGAAATTTAGAAAAATACGAAAAATGACAGGTTCTCCAAAGAAAACCTAATTTTTCTCTTGAAAAACATCATGCTGAAGGCATTGTTATTAACAAATGGTTCGTCCAATTAAAAAATGCGATCGTGAACTGAAAATGTCTACTGTTTGAACGCTAACTGTGCTAATTCGAGTCAATAGTGTGAAAGTTACTCACGATATCAATCCACCGTGTCAATATATTCAGTTTCGAGGTGCGTTCAAAATTTCAGGGTCCAGTTGATCTTGCAATATTCTTGAAAGTTTACACTATAACAATATACAAAAAAACGATTTTTTTACGTTTCCTGAGAGGGATACCCCGTAAACGCGTTTTTCTCAAAACAACATTTTTCAAATAGGGCGTGTATTTTCCTCAGAAACTACTGAGCCGATCGACTTGCAATTTTGCACACATGTAGAGTACACGTCGGGCTATCATTCAGCCATCCATCTTTATGAATGCTTCATAATTACTATTTTCCGGGTCGCGAGAAGTGAACATTTTATTGTGAAAATCGGAGTGCTTTTTTTTAAGCGCCGAAATTTCGTAAATTGTTTATAAATTTTTTCACGAGAGGGCCGAACGATAACCACATTCGTAACGAAAATAATTTTTTTTAATCGTTTGTTTCGGATTACCAGGACGGCCGCAATCACAACGCCCGACGATAAAAATCTTTCGCAACATGACTTGCGCGACATCAAATATCATGTACAATATCGAATAAAATGTTTTGAAGACATTTATGATGTTACTTCAAACATGTATAAATGAGTGTCAAGTACTAACAATATGACTACAGATTTAGCCGATTTTCTACATTTAATACCCAAAAACTCATCTTGAAAATGGGTGTCGACGCTAGAAAACCGCCTTAATCGTTAAAAATCGCGCGTGTTGCAGGGTCGACGTACGCGGCAAAGCCCTCACCGAAGCGGATCACATGTCGGACAGGCGAGTCTTCGGAACGCGAGCTTATTTCCGCACTGGAGTCTCAAGCCCAGCAGTTCTCGTTCTCGACGACATCAAGAGACACGACGCCGCTATATATCGCTGCCGAGTTGACTTTGGTCAGGGACAGACGAGAAATTTCCGCTACAATCTTTCCGTCGTTGGTGAGTGAAAAATTAAAAAATGTACTCCTATAAGCCCGACGCTTTGGCCAAAGGCGAACATCGAGTGAGTCCCCTTAAAAAGAAAACGTTATTTGCAAGAAAGTTTATTACGAGGAACGGTGCGAACGACGTTCGTCATTTATGTATTCGCATCAAGTTTCATACCAGATACCTTTTTTTTGGAACGACCGCTTTTTTTAATCCCTGTAAAGCTTTCTATGTCATATCGTTATGTCGCGGGGGGTGGTGAGGGAAAAATGTCGAATGACCAAACATAGAACGACGAAGATTTCGAAACGACAGAATTATGAACTCTCAAAATAACGAAAGTTAAATTATTCGAAATTTTATCATTTGACCGACGACGCAATCGAATAACAATTACACCAAAGGGTTATTTATTCGAGAGTTCATTTATTCGAGTACATATATTTAGATCGTCTGCAGTTTGAGTCATACAAATACAGAGTCGAACAATCTACAACATTCATTCATCCGAAATAGAAAAAGGTGAGTATTTAACAGAGACTTTGTCCTTGGAGTGCCATATTTCAGGTGTTTACATTTTATTTTTTTTTAAAGGAAACGAGTAAAGCTTTTTGAGTGCGGTTTTTTCTTGCTTTTATTCATGATATACAGAACGTTAAAAAAATTTTTTTTTTTTTTAAACCAAAATGGCGGCCGTTGCAGCTCCGCGAAAACAGGTCCTCAAATCGCGGGAGGTAAACGGCTGACATCACTGCCCCCTCTTTGTTGATCTGAAACACAAATTCAAAGTATATTATCAATCTGTGACCCTTTGGTCATGGAATGACGGATGGGTTTTTCGTTTAGTACAAATTTCGGAAAATGGCGGCAATTTTAAAAAAATCCAATTTTCGCCTTTTTTCGCATAAAAAGATAAATAATAAATGCAAAAATGTATCTATCGAAAAAACGATCCGTCATTCCGTGAAGACATATTTTCTGAGTATGCTCTCCAAATTTCAGGCCGATATGTTAATTACAGCGGTCAGGAGAATGTCAGCCATTTTTAAAAACGTGTTTTCGAGAAAAACGCGTTTAAAGTTTTGTAATGTGTTTACACAAATGTGTTTATAATTACCGCTAATCGGCAATGCCTGGTCCATAGAGGCATCCCTTCTCTTCTTCTAGCTGCTCATGTCGAGCTCAAATTGATTTTTGAAACTTTCAAGGACAAAGGCTCCCTTAATATTCGTAATACCGTCTATAGCAAAAAGCCATATATCGAGACTGCAAACTTCGAATGTGTAGATCTTACAAGGAACATCCCTCAGGTGACACCCTTCGATTTTGTTGAAATTTGCATATGTTATAAAGCACCGAAAAGTAAGCGATACGTATTTTTTTATCGGCGGAAAAACGGTTTTAAGGGGTGAAACCACCCCTCGAAAAAAGGCATTTCTAGGGGTAATATAGCAGTTTCACACACAAGGAGTCCACCGATTGTAATGAAACAAAAACGAAAATTCTTCTAATCCGAAGCAATGAAAAATCCACTATAGTGACATTGCAAAAAGAAAATTAAGGGGTGAGCCACCCCTATGTTAAGGGCTGGTTTCACCCCTTAAAACCGTTTTTTCCGCCGATAACAAAAAAATACGTATCGCTTACTTTTCGGTGCTTTATAACATATCCAAATTTCAACAAAATCGAAGTGTGTCACCTGAGGGATCTTCCTTGTTAGAAACGCAAATGATCGATGGTCCGACATGGCGAATACCTAAATAGCAAACATGGCATGGCTGCCCGACCCGACTCGCCCCTAACGCCATCTGCGATCTTCATTCTGAAGCACAAGTAGTATTGCTCGATCCCAAGTTTTCGCTATCCGGACAGTTCGCCATTTTGGCCCATCGCTATTTTAACTGATCGACTTTTTAGTCCTTCGGTTTAATGAAATCGAAATTGTAAACTGTCGTAATACTTACAATTCGACGATTTGACGTCTCGAATTGTTTGGTGTATATATACAGACGAATCTATATTATATCTCTCATTATTTTGTTAAATCTGATATTTGTTTTCGCTATCAATCAACTTCGAGATTTTTGCATTGACAATTTCGATTAACCATTTTACAGACTATCATAAGATTGAGCTATCTATATTGAAACGTTCGTCATTACTGAACTCGAAATTACGGTCCTTCTGAATATTGATCGTTCGAATTTCCGATCCCCACCCGATCGCGGGGCTCGGCGTCAATGGATTGGCTCCTTTATAGATGCTCAATGAGACAAAGAAAGGCCGCGGAGATGGAACGAAAGACAAGAATGAGAGGGATCGTATGCGTCACAATAGTTAGTTCCCACAAGAGAAAAAAAAACGAAAACTCTCTCCTGTACAGAAAAAAAGGAAAAAGCGTAAAAACAAAAGCCGATGGAGGAGAAAGAATGAGACTTTGATCGAGGATTCTCGGCAAAAAAAAACAATACGTACGTAGAGAGACAAGAAGAAGCGAACAGAACTCAGAACTGGATATGTTCATCGCAGACCATTGGTTCCGGGGACTTTCAGGATTACGTTGGTCCAATGCTCTTGGAGTCCATGTTATCCAGTCCGAATGATTGGCACAGCAGCCCCGGAGAGCGTTGACGCACGCACGACAGTCTTCTATCACCAGAGCTGTTTGAAAAAAACGGCACGTATACGTTTCCGATTCGCTGAGATACCAAAGCAAAATTGACGATGGCCATCTTGGATCACAAGAGAAACATTTTGTTTCCAACTGTGAGCCGAATGATTCCTTCCTATCCTACATATTTCCGAGGCTGTATACTCGTATACCCGCTCTCATTATTCGTGCTTTCATATTCCACTCTCTCTCTCGCTTTTTTTCCACGCAACGGATGCTGCATTGTACAGAGGTTATATCCAACTGGGACGAAAATATGGGCTTCCCGGGAAAGCATAGCGGATGCTTACAATATTGCCAAAGACTGGTATAGCACTGGGCACCCAAAAGTGGGCTACCCGATGCTGGACCCAGATCTGGGCCGATTGCAGTCATCGTTGTCTAGCTCGTAGCTGCATTGAGCATCGGTAAATGATCAATTGCCGCAGTTTTCGGCCAATATTGGCTTTCGAATTGCACCCAGCCGATGGCATCCAACGGCCGTTCGAAATTTTTTTCTCCTCAGATGAGAGCAGAGATGCGTGACAATGACAGAATTCTGTAGACATTGCGATCCCCTTAACGATCTAATCATCGCGACAAGTCCGCAATTTACGGAAAGCAACGCTATTGCTTTTAATTGCAAATGCGCAGGAAAAAGCAGCATACCGCCATTAAAAAACCAATGTATACCGGTTAATAAAGCCTTCGACTTGATGTGTCTTCTCACTTTAGACGCTAACAGAAGGCTATTTTCGTGAATTTTTTTGATAGGTTTATATTATAGATATTGATGAAAACGTTTTTACACTCAATAAATACACTTTCGAAATACATTAAAAAATTATATTTATTTAAGTCACTATTTATAGACGAAAATGGTAGTTCAAAAAATGTCCTAAGAAAATTGTAGGTCTGCGTTGTTGATGAAATCTCGGAGATGGATCATCCGAAACAAGAAAATCAAACGGTTTTAGATTCAGTATGTTAATGGTTACAACGCATATCATACGATTTTTTATATATGCAAAAATAACAAAATCGCCCACATTTTTCGAAAAAACAAAAAACACGTGTTTTTTCACTGTTTTTGGCAAAAAATAGTAAATATCCAAATTTAGAAAAATCCTTGATATGAGCTATAGCTATAGTTGTAATGAATATGTGGTTAAAATTTCATAAGGATCGGTTCAGTAGTTTCGAAGATTTTATCAACAAGCCGTCGAAAAACGTTGTTTTGAGGGGAGGGTTGGGGTTTCAGCGTGAAAGAAAAAAACACTTTTTTGCGATTTTTTTCATCTATATGGATTGAGTAAATTAATTGAAACCTTTTGTACATTGTTGAGTGTCATTCCAAAAACATTCCGTGAAATTTGTACGCGAAAATATCCACAAACAAGCCGGTGACAAAGCTTTTCCAAGAACGCCTTTGGAAAAACACGACTTGCGGTGTTCACTGTATCTCAGCTAGAAATTATCGGAAATCAAGTACCATTAAAATTTAGTCAAAGTATCATCAAATCCTTCCCCAACGGTAGTTGATAATTTTTTTTTTTCATTTCTAAATTTCTGGTGGTCATGTAAAGTGAAAAGTGCTATTTTTCACGAAAAATTCCGCCATTTTGGGGGTGGAAAACCCCCTCAATGTAAAAAAAAATCTCAAACTAACCTTTGGGGGGAGGTATTTTATATGTAGAAAGTGTGTACCAAGTTTGAAATAAATCGGTCATGTAGTTTTCAAATGGCAGTGAACACGGACTTTGAAAAAGTGGTTTCGAGAAAATCGCGGTACCGGCTTGTTTGTGGATATTTTCGCGTAAAAATTTCACGACATGTTCTTGAAATGACACTTGACAAGGTTTCAATAAATTTACTCTATTCATATAGATGAAAAAAATCGCAAAAACGTGTTTTTTTTCACGCTGAAACCCCTCCCCTCCCCTTAAGAAAAACGCGTTTAAAGTTTGTTTGCGTTACAGATATACATACAAAAATTTCTTTGTGTATTTCGAAAGTGTATTTATTAAGTGTAACAACATTTATATCAATATCTATAACATAAACCTATAAAAAAATTCATGAAAATAGACTTTTTTCAAGCGTCTAAAGTGAGAAGACCCCTGCAAAAGACTTTTCGTTTTTATTCGTACAAGCGATGTCCCCAAAAATCGATCATGTTTAATTTTTTCAGTCAGCATTTACGTCAATAAGTTCGTAGATTTTGCTAGGGAGCGACGATGCTGATCTGAGGGTTACAATAAAGATGAAGACCTTAGGATTGATTTACTTCCTCCACCGGTGAGGGACTCGCATTTCCTCAACAATAGACGAAGAACGAAGATGTGAATGATGACAATAGGGTCCTAAAAATGCAAAGAACTGAAAGCTGAAGTGCTATGTAAGACTAGAAAACTGAAGAGCAAAGTCTGGTGGCTCTCGCTGAAGAAATAATCCGAGGCTTAATTAAACATCAGGACTAGTAGTTCTGGTGCCTCTGTTAGCATGAATAAATTTCCGTTCTGGCAAATCCCTCTCTCTCTCTCGATCTCGCTCTCGTTCTCTTTGTGCTTATATATGTGTGTCCCTCATATTTTAGCGGTTTCAGTATTCTCCCGACTGTATTTATAGTCGAGGCACTGTAGAATGAGAATCTTGGCGAGTGGATTGAATGTGTTCGAACAAACCTGCACCACAATATCCATCCATCTTTCGCCCTCTCTTATGAGCAAGTCCAAATGAACATGTCATCCATAATTCTCGCTCTCACTTCATAAGGGGGGGTCTTATGATCTACCTCACGGTTCCGTTGGACCATTTGCCAGTGGAGAGTTGATTTTGTAGACTGGCGAACATTGTACATCTTCATGCCTCCACAAATCTTGAGCTGTCACGAAGCCCCGACCCCACAAGGAAGTCTAACAGAATGCCGAAGAGGCAAAGAGGTAACGAACGATCACTGATGCGGCAACGATCAGCCAGGAAAACACAATAGACTGAAGCGAGAATTAGAATTTGAAAAAGCGTGGATAAATTATGCATGTTGACTCCCAAGTTGGAACTCGATGTAGTGTAGCCGGAATATGGGTCGATGGTGCCCAACCCACATCCCATCACATCCATCGTTAACCTGTTTCTTAATTGAGCAGTACCAGCGGCGTGGCTGCTACTCTCTCTCTCTCTCTCTCTCTCTCTCTCTCTCTCTGGCTCTCTGTCTCTCTCTCTCTCTCTCTCTCTCTCTCTCTCTCTCTCTCTCTCTCTCTCTCTCTCATTCACTCTTTCTCCCTCTCTCTTCTAGTAACGCACTAGTCCATTAGCGACGAACGGCTTTCATGCTGACGAAATATCTTCCGAGTTTGCATCTGTTCCAGTATGCAGTATTTTAATTCTCCTTGAATGTTATTCCGTATACAATTCAAATGAATCAATTACATCCCTATCGCACACCCATAATCTGCAATAGGAAGAAACAAAAAAATATCGTTCGGTCAAAATAAATCGTACCCGTGTCGAATGAAAAATCTAGGTGGTCTACAAAATATTTGAAATCTCTGGGTAAACCACCATTCAATGTGCTATAACTGCAGTTCACAATTAAATTATCACCTGCTGGTACAGCGTGTTTATAATTGTTATGACCATTTTCATTGCCCCTTTTTGCTATAAATGTCGAAGTGTGAAACTTAGGTTAGAAATTACGAGGAAATCGAACAAAATGGAGCAATAATCGAGAAAAAATGAATCTAAAAAATCGTGGACTAATCTTAAAATGATCTAGAAGAAATTAATCTAGAAAATCGTAAATAAATCTGGAAATTATCCGGCAGAAATTAATCTAAAAATGATCTAGAGGAAGTTAATATAAAAAATCGTTAATTCATCTGGAGAACATCTAGAAGAAATTAATCTTAAAAATTGTAAATTAATCGAGAATTAATCTACAAGGAATGAATATAGATCATCGTAAATTAATATAGAAATAATCTAGAAAATATTATACAAATTGTGGGCATTACACGAGACAGCGAATAATTAACGTGTTCAAATGCAAAATTACGATTATACAATGACTGACAAAGAACATAACTGAAGTTACTTCTTTTTTGTTGAAACTCATCCTTTGTCCAAACTCGCCATCGATTTTGTTGAAACTCATATATGTGATGAAGTATTGAAAACTATTAGACATGTATTTCTTTTATCTGCGGAAAAAAGTTTTTAAGGGACGAAACGACCCCTCAAAGAAAGGCGTGGTACCCTTTAATTTAAGTTTCTTCCAACTGTTCTATTTTTGTTTCATTCAGATTGGTAAACTGCCTGTGGGTGAAACTTCAAAACCACCCCCCGACAGGCCTTTCTCCAAGGGGTGGTTTTCCCCCTTAAAAATGTTTTTTCCGCAGATAAAAAAGTACGTGTCTAATAGTTTTTAGGTTTATCATATGTATGATTTTCAACAAAATCGACGGCGGACACTCGAGTGATGTTTCTTGTGAGAGTAAACCGCGAGGAAAATCATTTTCTTCCCCGGACGTCATGCAAACACAAGACAAATTTCAATCAGTTCCTTTTCGAGAATTCCAGTAATTCGAAGAATGAAGCGTTAACATTTAGCCGGACATAACAGATTCTCGCAATAAAAAAGAAGGAAGCAAGGGGCCAACTGTAACAACGAAAATATATCGATATTAAGAAAAAGAGAGACGTTCGCGAAAAGCGTTATAAACGCCTGGCTCGAATAGTATGAATTTATGGATCCCATAAATCGAAGAGCCCCTAGTCCGGTTGCCCTGGACATAGAGCTCCAGAATAAGAGAGAGGAACTATTGGCTACGATAATTTCGAGGTTAACCCCCTCTTTCGCCTGGCTCGTACCATTTTCACGCTTTCTCGGTGTGTTTCGCCGTAGCTAGGGGAAAACAGAGGGGCATATTCCAACGTCGATGTATAGGACTAGTGTGGCTTCAAGATACCTCGTAAATCAACGATAGTGAAGCGAATGGAAAATAGTTTTTCGCGTGATACGAGATGCTTCGCGCTTTTGCATCCACACCCCGTTCTATACATTCTCGGGCGTCGTATACTTTTACGATAAGTAAAGTACCGCGCCCGCATCGAGAAACAGAGATTTGACTATATTTATTTAATCACGATAAGAGTAAATTGAAACATCGCAGTAATAAGGAAACGTAAAAAGGAATTTCTATTATACAGTATACGTATAGCGTCGCGGAAAGTATTCGTCTTTGCTCAGTGAACGGAATAATCCTTTTAGTTGCACAGAATGTTCCATTTCAGTTGTACAACCCAAATCGATCGTAAAAATGAAGTAGTCATGGAAAAAGTTTCCTACAAAGGATGTACGGTTTCAAATGGACTTGTGATGTAGATATAAAAAAATTAACAATTCGTCGACACACTTGTCAGGTCTCCAAGACCTCCTAAATGTATCGACGAATTGTTTCCTTTTTAGTAACGATTATTATTACAATCAAGACAATATAAATTGTAATCTCTTAAAAAATAGCTAGTTGGAGATGTTTCGAGTAAAAAAAAATCACTCTCCTAGCTTGCAAAATATAAAAGCTGTCGAACTTCGAAGTTTTGAAAATGAAGTGAGTTCCGATGCGTGTGACTTCATCGATGACTAAAACGAAAATGGCATTACTAGGGTACGAATGCCATTTTCGCTTTGCATTAACGAGTTAAACGCAGTTAGAAATTTCAAAAAATCGAGTTTTTTAATTGCATTTTCGGAATGTACAAATATGTCAGTATATTCCCTGAAAATTTCAAATCGATCCAGCGAATATTCTCGGAAGTACACACATATTTGTAAGGACGCTCGGAGCGCTGTGTGAACGACTGTTGAAACTTCAAACGCGTTTTTCTCAAAACGGTGTTTTGAAAGTCGGTGAGCACGATTTCTCAAAAAGGGCTCAACCGATCGGTCTGCTACTTTAACACAGCCTTGTCAGATATATTCTGCAGGTATTGATCGAAGGAAAAAGATTTCCGATAATTATTTAAATTTTTTTTCAACGATTCAACGAAAAAAATTTAGTCGAAAATCGAAATTGTTTCTTTCCGGAGCCACCATTTTGTCAAAAATTAAAATTTCGACAATTCCTTCGATCAATATCTGGATTCATATATCCCCTAAAAGCATCTTTTTGGTTTTTTCATTTTAGATAATCTAAACCGGAGATACTTTGCCCACCGCCGGACACTTTTTTTCGAGGACCTCCAGGAGACTTCCTACAGGAGCAATGTTAATAAATATTTTTGAAAATAAAAAATGCCAATCTAAAGCTAAAAGATGCCACTACACTGCCTAATACTTTTCGTTTCACCCCAATGAAATCCTTTTCCAGAAAAAAATCGTGAAAAAACGACTTTTATGGCCTAGCAACTGCGTATAACGCCTTAATCGAAGAAGCACTTATCACTCGAATGAATAACGGAAAGAAAATGTTGTGCATTGTTTTATGAATTTATGAAGTTTATGAAGCAGGTAATAAATCATCAGCTTGTACTTGTCACATTGGCCGATTTGTTGGCTCGATTGATCCGTTCAAAAACTAATTGACACACAAATGCGCATATTCACTCATCCCGAATGACGGATCGTTCGAATGCGGATTTTCTTCGTACCTTGTGTCACAAAAATGTCAGCCAAGGCGCACGTTCACACGGGGCGCAAATCCGATCCCGCAACCTCCCCACGATACACTCTGATTAATGCAAACGCAGATTCCACATTTCTGGAATGTCGTGCCTTCTGTGTTTTTGACACGGTAGGTTTTTTTCTGTTAGATTAATTTTAAAAGCCTCTATTTTTAGGGAAGTAAATATTGTATTGTCGCTCTAAAAAAAACAAAGTGTTCCCAAGATATCATCAACGTATCGACAACAAATATCGATATGAGCATCGATCATCCCCGTCGAAACGACAAATCTTTTGTACTGAACGTTTTCTTATCCGACTTCACTTTCGTTATTTGTTTATAGTAAATGGGACATTCCGTAAATATCTACGTATAAAATTGAAATTAGGTTACAATTTGTCGCACGTACGAATGAAATGTCGATCAAATGCTCTGATCTCCACTGATCTATTGAATTAAGGCTGGAGCCTGAATTAGAAGATCCAAAAAAGCGTTTTTTCGGGATTTTTTTTAGAAGGGAAAAAACAAACAAATACAAAAAAAAACAAACAAACAAGCGCCCAGTAAACATTGAGGTATCTTTTCATGTATATTTAAAATATTAAAAAAAAATTTCAACATGAAATAATAAATGACTGCAGATTTATCAGCCTATTCCATGTGCGTTTCATATATTTCATATATTTTTCTTCTGGGTGAATTAAGAAAAAGCTGGAAAAATCGTAAAAAAAACTTTTTTAGGTTTAAAGAAAAAAAATGTGTTGAAAAAAAAACACTTTAACGTGCTATACAAATGATTTAAAAAGACTTTTTCAACGACTGTTTTAATTCACTTAGAAAGGGATTTTCATACTGAAGGAAATAAACTTTGGTTTGATTCAATAGGTCGTTTAGTTTTTTTGCTATCACGCCCACCAATTTGGAAAAATCGTGAAAATGAAAACTGAAGAAAACGCTCGTCAAAGTTTTCAATAGGAGGATATATCAATATAAAATATCAATCGCTTCTCTGCTTTTGGCCTTGTATCTTCGAAAATATTTACAATTGGCCTGTGTAACTTTGTAAACATATTCTTGTATAGTTTACCTATCGATTTAAGCAATGAAAAAACGATTTTTCGAACCTTCTAATTCAGGCTCCGGCATTAAGGCTCAAAAGAGGATAAATCAGAGATCCATTTTCGGATGCCGATGTTGATTTTCAACGAGGCCCTAATACTTTTCCTAGGGTACCCAAGTTAACATGCCAAAGCTAAGGTTCTCATTAAATCTTCTTACAGAAGGCCTGATAGTGTCTCTTGGCAATTTACTGATATTTCTCCGAACTTCCACTACTTCTCGAACTGGATTCGTTCGAAAGTTTGTGCGTAAAGAGATGCTGGGCGATCCCGGAAAGCAATCACTCAAAGGAGCGAATGAGCATGTGGGAGTCGGAACGACTAATCTTCTCCATGCTTACGAACCTCGTTTCCAAGAAACTTAAGAGTTTGTAAATGGCGACCAACACCATGAATGCTGTGTACGAATTCTGCAGAGAAAGAGAGGGAGAGGGAGAGAGAGAGAGAGAGAGAGAGAGAGAGAGAGAGAGAGAGAGAGAGAGAGAGAAGACATTTCAAGACCACTACATTGTACAATTCACGCACGATACTCCGACGTTGGATGAGGAAAAGACAGAGACGCGAGACTCCAGAAGTGGAACTAAAAGCGAGTTAGATGGCTAGCGAAAGCGCGAAAGGGTAGGTTCGTGTACGACGGGGGTTGTTCCTTAACACCTTCCATCCTCGTGCGATCCTAAAATGCATGAATGTACAGTACTATAAACGCTACCGTATCCTCTGCGGTCATGGCTTTTGGCTTACTGAGCTATGCACACACCGAAGGGCAAGAGCGAGCAAGGCGAGAATGAGCCAACTCTCTTCGTTATCTAATACCTCAGTTGGGCCAAAGGTACACGGGTATCCATAGGTATGCATACGCATAGCCGGCGTTTCCGGTCTCGCAACCATCACACGGGAGTCCCGGCTCTGCCACGAGACTTCTGAATGCCCTGAACAATACCTGGAGCAAAAAAAACTATTCGTTGGAGGGCTTTCGAACAAAAAAAAACAGTTTTCGGAACAACTCTTGACCCAGATTTAAACTGTCAAGAACAGTTCTAGACTTTAATCCAGCGGATGATAATTGCTCTGGTGATCAACTTTCCGAAACAAGAACTGTAGCAGAAAACAATTGACAATGTTTCCAAAGTTCTTTTTTTGCCCCAAACCTTCCAAGGTTTGTTTAAGTTTGTTACCCAAACAAACACAAACGAATTATTCGTTGGAGGGTTTCGTAAAAAAGCAGCTTTCCGGACGGCTTTTGACCCACATTTTGACTGTTATCAATTATTCCGGATATTAATTCAGCGGATGATAATTGCCCTAAGGAAAGGTTGCGAGGTCGATATTTCCGATTTCGATGAAATTTGGCATGCTCGTAGAATGGGTAAAAATAGGCGACACGTATTTTTTTATATCTGCGGAACCCGATTTTTAAGGGGTGAAACGCACCCTCGAAAATAGGGGTGTTTTTCGTTTTTCGTCGGTAACGTTATCGTTCTCATCTCCAATGTATAGTACACGAAAAAATAAACATTCTTGCAATTTGAATTTTTTTCGTATCTCGTACCGTTAAAACGTTATCGACGAAAAACGAAAAACATCTCAGATTTCGAGGGTGCGTGTCAACCCTTAAAAATCGGGTTCCGCAGATATAAAAAATACGTGTCGCCTATTTTTACCCATCCTACAAGCATACAAAATTTTATCGAAACCGGAGAGATCGACCTCGCAACCTTTTCTTGCTGGTGGTTAACTTACTGCAACAAGAACTGTAGTTGGAAAAAATTCTTAACCATACAATAGACTCATAGCATACACATAGTTCGTGTTGCTGATGATAATCGTCGAGATGGCCATTGGGATCATCGCTATTCACTAGAGTTATCATTCCAGGTGGTTACTGTATGAGAGTTGCAATACTGGAGAATTGTCGCATGTTTATGATAAGTTTAAGGAGTATGAAGAAAGGCGGTAGTGTCTCGACACCAGGCACTGCAGGACGACAGGGCTACTGTAAAAGGCTACACGAAAACACGCAAAAAAGCCGGAAGTGAACATTTTCATGCCTATATCTGAACAACCAAACTTAAAATGGATTTTTTAACAGCACTGTGGTTATATAATTCTATTTCGAGAATTTCAATGTCCCTAGTTGTGACTCGATCGGTTGAGTCGCTTGTGAGATATTGTCATCGGTCTGTCAAAAACAGGAAAAATATTATTCGAAAAAAATTCACTAAATTGATGCCAAAAACTAAAAAATCAGTCAGGTATATTTTTTATCGAAGGCCTCACAGAGGCTTGAAAAAATCTATTCAATAAAAATTAAATTGCATACACGAAATTTGATGCTCTGAGGTAACACAAATTGGTAAATATTCGGAAGTGGGGCTCCTGCTAGAATCAGGCTATTTTTTGTATAAATGGTTTAATATGGTTATCAAACATCATCCTTATCATTATTGTAACGGCGTCCACGTCCATCATCCTTATCATTATTGTAACTGGATCCACATCCAAATTGTGAAATAATTTTTTTGAAGAAAAAAATGTCGTGCGCCGTCATAATATTACTTCGTATCATCTGCTATGATCATTAAAAGAAATAAGAAAAAAAAATTAGCCTGATTCTAGCAGGAGCCCCACTTCCGAATATTTACCCACAAATTTGTTGTGTCAGTTTTTTTTCACAATAGTTGCTGTACATGGCTTATCAAAGTAATCAAGGCAATAAAAAGGTTTACAAATTTACAAAATCCGAGTTGTTTAATTTACGAATTGTCATATCCGCCACAAGCAGGATATCTCAGTAATTAAAGATCACGAGATTGGGAATTCAAAAAAACTAGGATGAGCAATTTGTTATTTATTGTCCTGATCAAGTCCGTTGAAAAAAATTCCCACAACTCGGTGCGCGCCATTTTAATATAAATTCATTTTTCAAAAACCGTGCAAGACTTTTCAAGACGAGAACAATTAACCGATTTTTCAATACGTATCCAAAGTTTCTTCCTTTTCTTAAATTGTAAATACCCCAACAAACGAAACTCACCAATTAGGACAATTTATGCATTTATGGAACATAAATACTTTTATTCCAAATACAGACAGGCAGCGGAAGTGCGTAAGTTTTCGTTTCTTTTCATGACCCTGTCGCGTCAATATAGAAGGTTAAGATGACATAAGCAAAAATGAAGGGTGGAAATGGTGAAAAGAGAAATGGAAATGAACACATTTCCACTACGTTTACGCGATGCATATCCAACCTTTTTTCTAATACCGAAGAGTCTCGACAATTTTTCTTCCAGGTTCACTCATACTGCTTGGAAAAAGTACGCGCTCAGCAATATACTCGTTCCAGAAAAAGTTTATTGCCAAGCACGGACTTTGATGCATTACCGCAATAGTGGCGCAACCAACCACCCCTTATCGCTCGTATAATCAAGGCGGGTGAGCAAGGGAGGACTTACTTGGCGCATGCAGAGGCTCACAACCTCTCACACGAAGAAGATTCTTTCGATATTCAAGCAGGGTAAAACCAATACTACGATATTATCGGTATGAGCAGAATCTGATGTCGAGGAAATTCAATATTCCTCGCGTATTTGATTCATACATTTTGCGGTCGACCGCACACACGAGTTAAGTAAGTCACATTTACTGCTGTGTGGTGCTACCAGCTTGTGATACCTCCAAGTTGTTGGTTGACTAGCAGCGGATGTTGGATACGTTCGCACGTATTGGTATCAAGTCTGCATAACCATACGCAGGTGTTTTATGATCACATACCGCCATATCTATATATATATACAGGGTGAGGCCCTTAAAGTGTTACAGAGCAATAGCACTCAAACTATTGATCATATCCAAAAATGTTTCAGACAAAACATTCAAAAGAAGGCCGTCATACTGGACCCCCCTATTTTTGTATCGGTGGAGGCGCTGAAGCTACGTCAAGGTCAACTCCACTTTTTTAAATGGAATGGTACATTTTTTTCAACCATCTTGTCGAGCACCTCAAGCCGCATAAAAAAACATCGGGGGTCAAAGTCATTCAAGGTCATTCAAGGTCAGTATTGATGGTACAAATCTAAATATCTCGGATCACTACCAAAAATTTGTTAGTGATCCGAGATATTTAGATTTGTACCATCAATACTGACCTTGAATGACCTTGAACGACTGACCGCCTAACGTTTTTTATGCGGCTTGAGGTGCTCCATAAGAAGGTTGAAAAAAATGTACCATTCTATTTTAAAAAAGTGGAGTTGATCTTGACGTAGCTTTAGCGCCTCCACCGGTAAACAAATAGGGTGGTCCAGTATAACGGCCTTCTCGAACACTGAAACTTTTGTCTGAAACATTTTTGGATATGATCGATAGTTCGAGTGCTATTGCTCTGTAACACTTGATGTGCCTCGCCCTGTATATACAGGGTGTCCCTCTTATCTCTGCGACCCGAAATAACTCGGTAATTATCGACGTCACAAAAAAATGTTCCAGACAAAAGTTGTACGATGTGAAAGGGCCCATCAAATGCGATCAATTTTTTTTATTCCGGTGGAGGCGCTGACGCACAGTGAAGGTCACCTCTTCTTTTTTAAATGGAAAAGCACATTTTTTTCTACCATCTTGTGGAGCACTACAAGCCGCATAAAAAACATTCGGGGGCAAAGTCGTTCAAGGTCATTCAAGGTCAGCATCGATGATACAAATCTAAATATCTCGGATCACTACCAAATATTTGGTAGTGATCCGAGATATTTAGATTTGTCTTTCATTTTAATAGGTGACCTTGAATGACCTTAGACGACTTTGACCCGCTGAAGCGGCTTCCTAGGTGAGTTTAAAAAAAATAACCGATTCACTTACCATTGTTTCGATTGAGCTAATCGCAAATCAAAAAGAAGTAGCTCCGAGCCATTCTAGAAACACACCTGACACTTGAGCCGTGGCATTCTGTGAGAAAGTAACTGTAAAAACTTCCGAACGATATCCTGTATGTAATTGTTGATGATTGTGAAAAATGTTCTCTTTGGAAAAACTTGATGGTGGTGATAATTTGCTCTTGAGTTGCTGCCAGAGCAATATGATCACCGTCTCTCTCCATTCGTAAGACATTTCACCCCTCCGTTCGAAATCGGACACTCTATATTTAGGCACATATATTCTGGCCGAACTTTTCCGCATTTTATACGTGCCATCTTTTTGCAACCACCTTCACTAGCCGGATTTTAATATTTACAGCCATATCTCAGAGAGCCGGTGAATTTTTGCTGCCCTTGGGGAAAGAGGCTGAGGTAGCCTGGATGCCTGTATATAAGTCTAAAGGATATGAACACTGGGGCTCACTTAAAATCACTTTGTACCAATAGTGGCCACTTTGCCCTTCATGCATTCTCGAATGCTTTCCTTCCTACCTGCTCTCGTCCATATATCTCATACTGGACATTCGTGAAAGTCTGCAAATTCGTATGAGAGAGAGAAAGGCAGGGAAAGAGTAGGGTGGCAAGACGAAGCGGCCAAGCGGGTCCATCCCGAAGTGGAAATTTTAAATCAAACCTCTTCCCTTACACATATGATGGATCCTCGGTGATGTTAAAAAAATTTGCCTCATAACACATGGTAAAAAATATTGGATCGGTGGAGCGTTAAGCGTTGAACTTTTGAGTAAGTCATCTTTTGATAAGATCGCTGCTACACATAAAAGAATAATCTATGTGGACACACTTGTTAACCACCGTAAAACTGGGTTAAATTGACATTAAGGGTTACTTTGACAGTTCTTGGGGCTACTTTAATAGAGCGCCAAAATACGGTTTAAATGTGTGCGCATTTAAATGTGTTTCAATGTGTATTATCATGTTGCTAAAGTTGATTGTAATGTTGCTCAAGTTGATTTTGATATTAATGATAATTATGAGACTGATTAAATGCCTATAATAGTACCCTACGTACTTGATATTTTTATGTAAAATGTTTGCTTAATAAAGATAACAATTTAATTGTAAAGAATCGTTGGTTTTCATTTAACTCCATGTATCATGCATAAACAATATATATTTTTAATCAAAATGATGTCAAAGTATTTCTTAATCTTCGATATTAGTTGCATTTCAATGCCTCGTCAAAGGAACCCCACACTCGAGGTTACTTTGACACTTTTTTTTCAACAATATATAAAATTGTGGAGGCGTGAAGGGGCTTAACTTTCTCATACATTTGATAGCGAAAGGACACATTCTGTACGAGCAAAAAAGTTGCAATTTAGGATGTTAAAAAAGTTACCTACAAAAAACTTCCTAAACCTGTTCAAAGTAGCACCATTTTACGGTATTAAGGCGATGTGCCACATGCCTCCGACCGCTTCGAAATTTTGAAAAAAGAATCCTCCCAAACGGCACAACCGATTGGGATGAAATTTGTTATGTGCATGCAGCACACTTGCTCCGAGGGGATGATGCCCTCCGTTATCCAAAAATTCCAAAAAAAATTTACAGTTTGTGGTTACCCTGCGAAAAAGGGTGAATTATTAACCATTGCATCGCATTTTCGGTAATTTTCTGAGCGTCATCCTCTGCAGCGTGAAAAAGCACACATTTTAAGCTTTGTTTCACCTGTTTTTATGAACAAATGGCGGAGAAAAAGCATTTTGAAATTTTTACATAAATGTAGCAAAAATGTACCAACGAAGCTCAAAATATCAGGTACCGGAGCGAGCGTTCAGTTCATCCGTATTCTCACTGGCGGCGCGCAGCTCGCTTCGTTCTGTTCGTACCGACCGCGCTCGCCTCCTTTCGGAACAATTTATTTTTTGACAGGTCGAAAGCCGGAAAGCTATAACCTTGCACATTCGTTCGCAATATATTTCATCATACGATGTGGGTGATAGAGTGTGATATAGAATGTGAATAGTGTGTCATAGAGTGGAGTTTGTTTTCGTCGCGTTTTGGTGAGTTTTTTTTGCTGTGAAGAGCGCCTCAGGACGCCGGCACACCACCGACGAGAAATCCCGACGAAGAAATAATCGACGAGAAAACCGCCGCGGCCGATTACACGAAGAAGATCGACGAACATAGTGACAGCGAGAAGCCGAAGGAAAAAACGCCGGAAGTCAAGGTACGTACGTACTATAACCTCATAACCTCAATTTACGTACTTTGTCATTTGCCACGATCTTCCCTCGCATTGCTTTCTCGCTCGCCGATGTGTCAAACAGCCAACGGCCGTGGTGCAAGAAATTCAAGCTTATTTGCTCTTCGCAGAAATTCCGCGGTATTTATTCGTGAAAAAATCGCAGATAGCATATTTTTCGATGATCCGTAGCCATTTCCATTACCCCTCGAAATCCTCGATTTCCTGATCAGTGTGCGACCAAAATAAGGCACGAAAGTTCAACACCCTTTGCCTACAAACGCAAAACTGTCACGTCTCAAACACAGATGATTTGTGGACCTGTGGCGATTCCTCGATAGCTTCACTTTGATGACCGAGAGTATTATTGGATAGCGTACGCATACACATGCTAGGTGTATGCGTACCTGGGCTATCATGTAGAAACCAGAACTAATGTAGCATCGGATTTACCATCTAGATGGACCATCGGATTTATCCAGGGCAGCAAGAACGCACTGCTGAGGATGAGAAACCGCGTCCCTTGTCGCGGCCACAGTATAGAGTCCCAGTGTCCGCAAGGATATCACCGCTGTCTCCCATCTCTCCAAGAGCACCAGCGAGGCTGGCCTGAAGGAACTCGTTGAACTCTTCGGCTTCGCTCAGGAACAATATTTCACCATGGATCACACCAACAATCTGTGCAAGGCTTACGTATGTACGTTTTAAACCAAAGGGCGAGGATCATTGCATCTCAATGGTTACGGCTACCATCATCTCATACTCAGAGTCCACGGGTCCAAACCTCCAGCCCAACAGAATTGAATGGTCAATGGTTGAACGCGTTAAGGTAGAACAAGCGTGCGCTCTTGATTTTTATAGATTTTGTTTCAATTTTAACCAGACATTGTTCGTATCATTATGCATGTTTCAGTGAAATGTCAGATCAGTCGACTATTTAGATTCGGAGATAATGGATTTTAAAATTGCTACTTTTAACACTGTAGGGTCTGCATTGAAATTTAGACAGAGTAATTTTCCGTGAAAAATATTTGTCCTCTATAAAAAGACAAGGTAATAACATAAACAATATAAAATATTAATGTTTATAACGCAAATCTTATTCTTCGCGGTAAAGTGTTTAACTTTAGGAACACAATAATTATCTTTTTTCTCGAAATATTGAACAATGCTGTTCTGCGGTGTTGCATAATGTCTTCTTATTATAGGGGATAAATATTTTTAACCGAGAGTTATTCTGTCGTTACTGAAAGTCTTTAGCAAAACTGAATAGTAAAGACAATTCCAACTTTTTCACTCGTTCCCTAACTAGTTTGCTATCTAATCATAATTTTTTTTCAAAATTCATAAACAGAATAGAATGGTACGCCGAATTAAGTGACCTGACTTTCGGCCAATGCAGACCCTGCAGTGTTAAAAGTTGCTATTCAAAAATTCATTATCTTCCAATCTAAATAGTCAACTGTTCTGAAATTTCACTCAAACTTGCATAATAATATGAACAATGTCTGGGTAAAATTTGAACAAAATCGATAGAAATCAAGAGCGCACGCTCGTTTTACCATAAGGGCTTACACCAGTGTAAACGTCCAAAATTGAGTGATATTTCGCGATTTTTTTTTTGTAGAAGAACAAAATCAAATTTATATTAAAAAATTATGCCAAAAGGTGACGCTGGAGCCATTTTGGCGAGGCATGTTGAATTTGAGACGCTCTGCGGCACGCAGTATAGCTGACGCAAATTTGATTTTAGAATAAAATAAAAAAAATTATATTAATTTACACGAGTATAGCTAGATAAATACGTAGAGAACTGTGAAAATGTTATTTTTTGTGTAATTGGCAAGCATTAAACCGAAATAGTGGCGTAGCATGGATTTTTGCCGCGCGGGACTAACCCTAAATTTGCCGCCCCCCTCCCTATTTTCGCAACTAAGTGCCGCTCGCCATCGCCGCCCCACATCTGCGCCGCCCGGGGCCATGGCCCCCTCTGTCCCCCCCCCCCCCCCCAAAGCTATGCCACTGAACCGAAAACATAATTTTCGACAGAAAAAAAGGACAATCATTTGGTAATAACTAATGTTATAACTAACTCATAGAAAATCCCGTACTTATTTCTCTTCGGAATGTTATTTTAAACATGTACCCAAAATTGAGAGTGAAAATGATGAAAATTGTTGGAGTTATGCTGCGTGCCGTTTTGAAAAATTGTATTTTGAGAAAAACGGTCAATGTCTCCCACACGGGCCAGCCACTGCCACCGCAGACCCGTACTGGCCTGCGGACCTTGTTTTATAGGCACCAAACTTTTTTCCCCTTATAAAATAAATAAAGAAAATAAAAAAAGATGGTTCAAAGCATCTTTTAAGTCAAGTACAAAGAACAATTTTTTTAAAATTCTACAGTGTGCCCCCTTAGATCGGAGTACACGGTGACGATTGTTGGAGGATTATTGTAAGCAAAGGTTGCCGAAATATAAAAAAGGACTTCACAAATTTTTATTGCGTTCCAACGTTGCAAGCTTCAACCTCATGCCCTCTCCGTGGAACGCAGTAGAACTATCGTAAATTTAATCGTGGAACTAAGAGTAAAATATTTTCGTTTATTACGTTCGTTTTAGCAGTCAAATGAGGGGAAACTTCAAAATAATTAAAGAAAAGAGACGAGTTAAAAAAAGGTCGTGTTTTGACCATAGTTTTTATATACGACTCCACAAATTACAGGAACAAAATTTCCTCATTTTTTAGCGTTTTTTAAACGCTGTGTCTATGTGAAAAATTGTCGCATCGAGATGAAAAAAAGTCTTTTGAAGCTTCAAGATGATAGTTTCGAGATCTTTTGGCAAAAAATTGTGATCTACGGCTATCGCGCTATCATAAGAAATACCGGCAGAAAAAAATTCCAAATTTGTTTTTATTTTTCAGGGGTCATCGGACTAAGGAATTTTGTTTCAGTTAACTCAATGTATAGGTCAGTTAGCTTTTTTATTCAGCTTTAATTTGCTTTTTATCTCTCTACGTCAATTTTTCTTTTGAGATATCCGACTTCGAATAAAAAAAGATCCTTTTGTCTTTGATTATCGATATCTCAGCAACCAATTATCGCAACGGGAATTAGAGGGCAGCTTTGAAAAGTCGAATAAATTTCCTGCCAGCCCCTCCCGTCGATTTTTGTGATTTTTTCTTCACCCTTAACCGTTATTTGGTAAAGGACAAAAAATTACTTTTTCTGGATTTCCAGTAAATCTACCACTACGGTAAAAATATTGATGCAAAGACTAATGTTGCCGCGTTTTTTTTCAGCTCGATTTACTCCCAATACCCCTGTTAGTCGGCAAATTGATTCATCGAACCGTTTTCCACCAAAAGTTAATCGAAGTTTTACAAAACAATTAAAGGAACAAGTGTATTATTCCTAAACATCTTGTAATCATCATCAAAATAAGGATACTAATTTTCTTCGACTTTTTTCACAACTTGGCACTAGTTGCTTGTTAAATATAAGAAAAAAATTCGAGAAATTGACATTTTTTTTATTTGTAAAATATTTCAGGAAACAATACTGACTCATTTTTTACACGATTCGGCCTTGGCGCACTTTAATTTCACTCATCTTTAATTGTATCAATTAAAGTTGATACTCCCAAGCTGTATTTAATAGTCGATCTGAGAACATTTATGCAATTAATTCTCAATATTTTCTACGAAGGTCATTAGGGTTATGGAAAACAATCTTTTTTTTTTAAACTAGGCATGATCAAAAATTGAAAAAAATGAGAGTTTACAAAAACATGAGATTTATTTTTTTACCAAAACGTAGAAAAAATTTACCAAAAAAAGATTAGCTTTTGAAAAAAATTGTTTTTTGTATCCCTAATAACCTTCGCAGAAAATATCTACAGTTAATGGCATACAAGTTCTCAGATCGACTAGTGAATACTGATTGGGGGTATCAACTTTTAATCAATGCAATTAAAAATGAGTGAAATTATGGTGCGCAAAAGCCGAAGCGTGGCAACAACGAGTCACCATTTTTTCCTCAAAAAAGTTACAAATTTAAACAGATTATAATTTTTTCTTTATTTCTCAATTTTTTTTCTTAAATTTAACAAGCAACTACTGCAAAGTTCTAAAAATAGTCGAAGAAAATGGGTGTTTTCATTTTGATCGTGATTACACGATGTTTAGGAACACTTGTTCCTTTAACTCTTTTGTAAAACTTTGATCGATCGGTCCGGAAAAACGGGTCGATGGATCAATTTGAAAATTAACACGGCTATTGGGGGTACATTAAGCTGAAAAATAAACGTGGCGACATTAGTCTTTCTACCAATATTTGTAATGGAGTAGTAGATTTACTGAAAAACCATAAAATGTCATTTTTTGTCCTATTTTTCAAACTGCTGTTAATGGTGAAAAAATGATTTTTTTTCTCAAGAATCAATGGAAGGGTCTTGTACGAAATTGATTCAAGTTTTTAAAGCTGCCCAATAATTTCCTGTGCGATCATTGGTTGCTGTGATATCATTGATCAAACACAAAAGGAACATTTTTGATTATAAGTCGGATATCTCAGCAAAAAGTTGACGTAGAGAGACCACAATAAAGCCAAATTGGAACTGAATAAACAAGCTAACGGACCTATGCATTAATTTAACTGTGAAAAATCCCTTGAAAAAATAAAATTGGAAAAATAATTTTCTCGCTATCTCTTATGATTGCGCGATAACCGTAGCTCACAAAATTATTTTGCCAAAAGATCTCAAACTAGAAACTTGAAGCTTAATAATGTTTTTCTTTTTCATCTTGATACGACTATTTTTAACATTGATACAGCCCTTCAAAAACACTTTAAAAAGTGAAGAAATTTTCGGTTTTTTTTTAATTTTTTGGGGTTGGGTATAAAAAGTGATATATTTTTTACAATTTTCAGTCAATCGAAAAAAAGCGCTCGTCCGTGACTGTTAAAGCAATCTAAGAAACTACAGTTAAAATTTCAACTCGATTGGTCGAACATTGTTTGAGTTTTGCTCCGTCCCGATATCAAAAACATGGTTTTGAAAAAAACGTGTTTGAAGTCAACGGTTTCAAAGACGCTACAGCTGAACAAGTTTTTTTTCCCGTAATCTAATGCCACCTATTGGTCGAAAATAAAACTATTTTTAGTCGGTGACTTTGTCCCCACAATAGGCTTACAAGAGTTGAGAACTGCGCCTACCGGCATGAGACTTCGCCAAAGACGGTTTTCAGCGGCGGAGACTTCCTTAAAAAATAGGTCGAAAACCACTTTATAATGGTTTTTTTCAGCTACAAAGGAATATGCATCATATTTTTTGAGGTTCCAAGGATTTCTTAAAAGTGTTTCAAACAAAACGATTTTTCGAAAATTTTACACCGATGACCTCTAAACCATTCGCGATAGTAAAATTTTACGGCTCTTCTGTAGAGCGAGACTTCTCTGATCGTCATTGCTAGAAAATTCGATCCTTGGAGAAACCTGCCGAAGATAAATTCCGGTAGAGAGAAAAAATGCTAAACGTATTTTTTTTTTGCAATAAATATAACATTTTACCACTCTTTCGCAGAGTGAGACTCGGTCAATTTCGTTCGCTCGCGAATTTGGTCAGCCGCAGCCAACCTGCCGAAGATAAGCCATGGCAGAGAAAAAATGGCGAATGCAATTGTTTAAACAAAGAGCATTGTAATTTTTTTAAGTTTCCAAGGATTTTTTAAGTGCTTCCAACAAAACGATTTTTTGAAAATTTTACACCGATGACCTCTAAACAATTCGCGATAGTGAAATTTTACCGCTCTTCTATAGAGCGAGACTTCTCCGATCGTCATTGCTAGAAAATTCGATCTTTGGAGAAACCTGCCGAAGATGAATTCCGGCAGAGAGAAAAAATGCTAAACGATGTTTTTTTAGCGTAATTAGTAATAATTTAGTAATAAGAAAATTTTACCACTCTTTCGCAGAGTGAGACCCGGTCGATCTCGTTCGCTCGCGAATTTGGTCGGCCGCAGATAGCATTACGCGATAAGCCATGGCAGAGAAAAAAATGGCGAACGGAATTGTTTAAACAAAGAGCGTTGTGAATTTTTTAAGTTTCCAAGGACTTTTTAAGTGCTTCCAACAAAACAATTTTTCGAAAATTTTACACCGATGACCTCTAAACAATTCGCGATAGTAAAATTTTACCGCTCTTCTGTAGAGCGAGACTTCTCCGATCGTCATTGCTAGAAATTCGATCTTTGGAGAAACCTGCCGAAGATGAATTCCGGCAGAGAGAAAAAATGCTAAACGATTTTTTTTAGCGTAATTAGTAATAATTTAGTAATAACAAAATTTTACCACTCTTTCGCAGAGTGAGACCCGGTCGATCTTGTTCGCTCGCGAATTTGGTCGGCCGCAGACAGCTTGTTGAAGATAAGCCATGGCAGAGAAAAAAATGCCGATCGCAATTGTTTAAACAAAGAGCATTGTACATTTTTTTAAGTTTCCAAGGATTTTTTAAAAGTGCTTCCAGCAAAACGATTTTTCGAAAATTTTACACCGATGACCGCTAAACAATTCGCGATAGTAAAATTTTACCGCTCTTCTGTAGAGCGAGACTTCTCCGATCGTCATTGCTAGAAAATTCGATCTTTGGAGAAACCTGCCGAAGATGAATTCCGGCAGAGAGAAAAAATGCTAAACGAATTTTTTTTAGCATAATTAGTAATAATTTAGTAATAAAAAAATTTTACCACTCTTTCGCAGAGTGAGACCCGGTCGATCTCGTTCGCTCGCGAATTTGGTAGGCCGCAGACAACCTGCCGAAGATAAGCCATCGCAGAGAAAAAATGCCGATCGCAATTGTTTAAACAAAGAACATTGTAAAATTTTACAACTCTTTTGTAGAGTGAGTCTCGAGCGATCTCGGTCGTGACTCGACATTTTAGCAGAGATCGAATTCGTCAATGATGAGCGACATCGAGATGCCAAATAGTCTTCGGGCTTATTTGTTTAAATTAATTAAAAAAGAGTGGGGAAATGCTAGCACCTTTCCACCATACGAGTCTCTAACAAACCCTGTTTGCTAGAAAGTTCAACCATAAAGAAATTTCCACCGATGACCGCCGTCAACAAAAAAATCAATTCGAGGGCATTTGTTTAAACAATGCGCAATCGCAAAATTTCACCGCTCTTCCGTAGAGCGAGGCTAGCGATCTTGATTGTTCGAGAAGCTGACCAGCAAAAATGCTGCCAAATATGAACCCTGGCAGAGATAAAAATGCTGAACGCATTTGTTTAAATAATGAGCATTGCAAAATTTTACCACTCTTTTGTCGAGTGAGTTTCGAGCAATTTCGGTCGCTCGAAATTTTGGCAGGGATCGAAATCGTTAACGATAAGCGGCATCGATGTTACCAATTGTGCTCGAGCTTATTTGTTTAAATGAATTAAAAAAGTATGGGGAAATGCCTGAGTCTTTTGGTTGTGGCCGTCGTCGAAAAAAAATCGATTTGATGGCTGCATTACAATGTAAAATGCAACAAAGTTTCACCGCTGTCCTGCCGAGCGAGCGCATGCTTCCAATACAAGCGTACCGTGGTCGCTATGCATAGTTGTGTGAATTGTGTGATACGCACATAGATGTAAGGTGCTTGCGTACGACCGGACGGCGTGCGAGAACGGATTCGTTCTTTCTGCAACGCCGTCGGCGTAGCAAACACACACACACACACACACACACGCGCGCGCGCGCTCAGCGATCGTCGTCTATTTGGTTTCGACTCTTCGTCCCAGTGCGAAGCATCGAGATCGAATTCGCGATCGCTGCGCTGCCCCTCGGTAGCGACTCGTAGCTAAAAACTACGAGATCTGCGCTACCGACGTAACGAGAGGCCGCGTCGAAATTTTCTGGCGTGTGGCACATGGCCTTAAGTGAGGAGCAGGCGAACAGAACTGGACTTGTCCCCGAATTACTTTTTCACAGGAGAGATCAAAAACCAAAATATCCCAATAGAGATGAGTTAGAATTCTTAAGCTTTAATATATAAAAGCTCTATTGAAATGTAAGCCTGAACCTGGCTTTAGGATAATAAAGACACTAATTAACGTGTGTTTATTTTTCTTTTTATCTTGGACAAGTCCGGTTTTGAATGAGAATAGTGGACAACTGCGCTTTTGAATGATAATCTTAAAAAAAAAGCTTTTGAATGATAATCTTATGGACATATATCCGGTTATGAAACAAAACAGATTCTTAAAATTGAAAGTATAAATTTATTTTTTTATTATTAATTGAATAATCGTACACAAACTTTTCCATCGCCACTCGTCAGGCTCACAACAATGACATTCAATGTCATCATCGTCATGGCTGTGGTCATCTGTTACTAATTTTTCATCCCGCCAGCCATGGACAAGTTCGTTTCTGCTTGGAAAGGCAGTTTTTGACAAATTTTAAGGCGTTCAGAGCCAGATTTAATGCAAAATATTTTGGCAGCTAATTAAGATGTGCATGAAGAATACGGAGAAAAAAATTGACGTAATGTGGACAACTCCGGTGTTGTTCGACAGCTCCTCAAGTACGATCGTAGGACTTCACGCACCCAACGTTGGTTTTAATTCACTTTTCTGTGGTTATATTTTGGGAACAAAACGGTCAAGAATTTGTTTACCTCGCCAGGATTGTAGTCTTCTGCTGTCTGGTTTTTTTTGTAGAAAAATACCGACGCCCTCACTCGTAATAGGTACTTAAAGAACATGGTTATCGTCCGCATTTGATGTAGTTACCACAGGCGACGAGTATAAAGCTGCTAACTTTAATATCAAATATCTCAAGTTGGGAACGGTGGAGCTCCTTTAAATATTACATGAAGGTAGATGTTATAGTTCTTTCTCACCCACTATAAATTTGAATTAATCATGTCAAAAGAGTCGTCGCACTTTTATTATAGCTGTCATTAATTGCTCATCGTCGGCATAAATTGCGTAAATATAGCCAGAGAGAATCATGTTCAGCCCTTTTTTCCCAGAGTGTTTGATATTTAATTAAAAACCCGTGCAGCTGTGCATTCCTAAGGATAGGTCTTATATTCAGCTTTAATCCGTGCCATCTGCTGCCCAATTACCCTGGAAAAATATATCGCCACGGTTTCATAGCGAGCGTATATACACGCCGGAAGACGACTATAGAAAAGGGCCAGAATAGTGAGAGGGAAGTGAAAACTATTCGATTGTTTGAGTTCTGGACTAATCCTATGGATTAGAGGGATAAGAGGCGATGTTACTTCATTCTTACCACCCAAACTCAAGCAAATCACTGTATATGCCTATATACAGGGCTAATGGTCATTGGTCACGATCCCGTGAAAGGGTTGTAGGATATGTTTTCCGTTACCAAATAACCCAGTTATGCTTAAACACAAGTGAACCTGTTTCAAGATATTAACATTTTAATTGTTTTTTTTTTTTAAGTGAGAGGGAGGCAACTTTGCAAACTAATATACAAAAAAACTGTTCCATGGGATCAAACTTTTTTGTTATTTGTACTTTGAGGACACAGTAACGAGGAATTATCAACAATAAAATCGGAATAATTATTAGACTTACAGACTTTTGGACCCCTAACTAAGAAATGTTTGCAGATTATTCTTATTTTATAGTCGATTATTCATTTGTTACTGTATTCTCAAACTGCAAATAATTAAAAAGTTTGATTCCATAAAACAGTTTTTTAAATTGGTTTTTGAAGTTACCTACCCCACGCTTTAAAAAAATGATAATATCTCGAAAATGGTTCACTTTTGCATGAAGCATTACTGGATTATTTGATAGCGGAGAACATGTCCTACAAATAATGAGTACCGTAAAACGGGGTTACTTTGAAAAGGTTTTGGAAGTTTTTTGTAGGTAACTTTTTTTTAACATCCTGAATTCCAACTTTTTTGCTCCAATAGAACGATGTGTCCTTTGGCTATCAAATGTATAAGGAAATCAAGCCCCACCACCCACCTACAATTTTATATAGATAGTTTTTAAAGTGCCAAAGTAACCCCGCGTGTGGGGTTTCTTTGACAGGACATTGAAATGCAACTTATTTCAAAGATTAAGGGTTACTTTGACAAAAAAATTAATATTTCATGCATTATACGTGGAATTGAATTAAAAAAAAAAACATTTTTTTACAATCAAATTGTCATCTCTATCAAGAGAGTGACAGGCCGAAAAAGGTCGTTTTTACCGATTTTTGTCGTCTACTGGATTATTTATTTGGGATTTGGAAAAAAGGTATGGTATTAAGCATACATTGAACATATTTCGTGTAATTTTTTTAAATTTCTCACGGCAAAAAAAAAGGTTTCCTCAGAACCATGTTTTTGAAATCGGCACGCAGCAGAACTCGAACCATTTTCGTCCAATCGAATTGAAATTTTAACTGTAGCTTCTAAGGTTGCTTGAACAGTCAAGTACGAGTGCTTTTTTTGATTAATTGAAAATTCTAAAAATGAAACACTTTTGATATGAAAATTGTGGTCCAAAAGACGAACTTTTTTCGATCTCGTCTCTATTTTTTTAAATAATTTTTTAATTTCCCCCCGTCCTCGACTGGTAATACTAATATAATTAACGAAAATATTTCGCTCTTAGTTCCATAACTAAATTTACGACAGTTCTAGTGCGTCCCGCGGAGAGGTTTGGCTGAAAAGCAGTAGTACTATAGCGACTCGTGCGCCGCCATTTTGTATTCTTTTGACAAACACATTTTTTTACATACTTCAATATATACCTTATGAAACCTAAAAGTTCTTTCCACCACGTATTTTATTCCTTTCTTTTAAAAAATCCAACAAAACGGTCGAAACTAGGCAGTTACGGTGGTTTCCTCGCTTAAGGAAACATTTTACATAAAAATATCAAGTACCTAGGGTACTATTATAGGCACTTAATCTGTCTTATAATTATCGTTGAGATCAAAATCAACTTTAGCAACATTATAAAAAACTTGAACAACAAATTGTTGTTCGAGTTCATTCCCCGCACCCGCCGCCGCCACAGAAGGCCACGCGGGCTCGTTGCGCACACATTTAAGGCGGTATATACAATTTAGACAGGAAAAAATAAGCAACATTGAGGGATTTTTTAAACTAAGAAATAATTATTCTACAATTATCAAACTTTAGGTATACTTTAATAGTATATTTGAGTATACAAAACAACTTTTTTAAATTAATTCATCATCAAAATGACGGAGCTGTGGCAGAGTGTTACAGCAAGGTAACGGCGGGAGTTGCGAATCGGCGTGCAGTCGAGCTTCCCGTGGACTTTGATTTGCAAAAAAGCTCAAAACTTTTTGATTTCAAACATGTATAGTTTCTATGTAACGGTAATTAAAATGAAAAAAATGGAAATTCTACATATATGGTTATATCGTTTAAAGAAAAAAAAAAGAAATCGATTTTTTGATCGTTATAAATGTAATATATCTCGCCTTAAGGAGCCACGAAAAAGGCTATTTTCGCGATTTTTTTAGGATTTCATAAAATATATGAATATAAAAGTTGTTGGACTTGATAAATAAAGTCTTGAAATACATTTTAAAAAAATTTAATTAATTTTTATTCGTTTTAAAGTACAAAAACTATAGTTCAACGTAACGCCTCAAAAATAGGTGGGCTAGGTAGCTCCATCACAACTCGGCAACGGCTTGTCTGAAACAAACAAAAAAATCCAACTCCATTAGGTCCGGTATAACACCAGCTACAAAATGACCCTCGCATATAAAGTTTTATCAAAAAATAAAAAAATGGCAGATGAAAAACGAAAAAAGTTTTTAAAAAACGCGTTTTTTCGTAGTTTTTCGCAAACAAAAAAGAGTCAAAATCAAAATTTTTAAACTATCGAGGGTCATCTTGTGGCGAATCATGTTTACAACATGTGGTTCAAATTTTAAGAGAATCGGTTTATTAGTTTTAGAGATACGATGGATCTAGATTTTGAAAACGTTGTTCCGAGAAAAACGCGTTTGAAGTTTATACTATGAAAAAATCTTACCTAAACTCAATCGGCGATTCCTGCACCGTACAAAATCCCTTTTGATTGCTCATTATCGTCGATTTCTTCAAGTTTTGCTTGCTTTCGATTTTTTGAAATGTTTAAAGTGGACTGGCCCCTCAAACTGTATTTTGGCGCTCTGTCAACGTGGCCCCAAAAACTGTCAAACTTACCCTGAATGTCAAAGTAGCCCCGTTTTACGGTACCCCTCTAGATTTGGTTTTGCTTCTCATGTAACTCTTTCGTTGTGACAGCAACGATAGATATTTTTACCTAACGCAATGCCAAATTGCAAATACTGCGGTACATGTAACGGGCATGGACGCGAGATCGAAGAGACAAAAAAAAACATTGCGCCACCATTTCTCGAAGCGATGTAATTGGATTTTCGAACCGGCGTTTGGATGCTCACTTCGTAGGTGCAAATTAAAACCATTTAAAAGCAGAATCGTCTAACGATATGTTACGCTCGTGAGCTTTTTCTCCTCATCGAATTCCCTGACTTTTCTACAGTTTTAAAGATAGCACGTCCTAAAGAGCCGGAAGACACGCGACACGCGATTTCTTTGCCTCTCTCACGAGAACACACCTCTCATCGAACCACTTGTGGAGGATAATAATGAAAGCGCCACAACTTGCCAATTTGCCTGATTTAAACGTAATTCATTGAAACGCGATTGAATACAGATATACTTTATTTTCTCCTTGATAACAATCGAAAAGCATGAGCGGACTGAAGAGTTACAGATCTCTTTGCTGATTGAGTTATAGATTGGCATCTATTAATAAAGTTGAACAAAACAATTTAACTCAAAGTTCGTGGACTAAACGGAATAAAGAGAAGCATACTTTTTTAATTAGTGCAATTTCTCTCTGCGCAAGGACTCCATGTGCTCCAGTCGTACTTATGCATAATTCTAGCTTGATCGTCAGTCGTCCAGATGTGTAGCTTGCGAATGAAAGTCCGGTAGTTTTCTTTTCCTCTTTCCTCGATTGTTTTAATGAACCATATGCGCCGGCTATTCTAAACAAAACTGGGACACTAAGTTTTTCTCACCTCAAGACACGGCAATTTGGCGCCTGCAATTTTACTTTCATTTTAACTCGTTTTTTCAAAAGCATTATTGGGGCTTTTCGAGAAAAAGGTAATGTGGAGGTTTTTCAGTAATTGGCGAAGGCTTTTTCCTGTTTTTCAAATAAGTGAAGACGAGACTAATGAAAGCACTGGAACAGAACGCAAAATGTTCGTGTTAAAAAACGAAATCAACAACGTCATGACACGATTTTTTCTCGGAGATGACATTTTTTAAAGATCTCTCTTTTTCGATATACCCCAGACGAGTGAATTCGTTTTTACAAACATTTTTCAAAGAAAACATCCACTACGTAAAATATGTGATGCATACAATATCTAATTTATTTGATTTCGTTCCAAAGGCCCGTACCATGTATTACATTGGTCCAGAAGCATTGATGGATTTTTTTCAGACTAATTACCAGCCGAGGATTTTTTAAATTTTATTTTCAACACGCGCCAAACCGTTCGCATATATATCCTCATCCTTTTTACAAAAATAAAGTTGTTTTTCCTCGTTTTATTATTAAACCCATAATCTCGAAATATCTTCCAGACCGATATTTATTCTTGTCCGCATATTTGAAAATCTTAATTAACTCATCGTTCCTAGACCTTCATTTCTATTTCGCCCACCGAGAGCCTCCATCGTCTTCTATTCCCTAAATCATATTACGGCAAGACCCTCCCACGGGGCTGTTCACTCGATCGTATCTTCGGGGCTGCAGGAAGCACGTCAGAAACACGAGAGCTTGAGGAAGGGGTTGCGAAAGAAGTGTAGAAAGAAAAACGAAAAGTCGACAGGTCGTTCCGCTATATAAAGGATGTCTCAAAATGACCTGACATTTTAAATTGCGAGCCATTTTTTTGGTGGCGAACATAGAGTACTAATCTCTGACAAGTGGCATCAGGAAGTATTGAGGTTCAGTCATGGAGAATTACACGATCGAGCAACGAATAGAAATTTTCATTTGCTGCAATATTACTTCATAGTTATTGCAGACGAAGTTTCATGGTCGTGTTATCTCGCGCCGCGGCTATGTGAATTGGGCACCAAGAGCGTGCGATTTGACGCCATTGAACTTCTTTCTTTAGGGTTTTCTGAAAGGAAAAGTGTATGTCAATGATCCACATACCATTCCGGAGCTCAAGGAAGCAATTGGACGCACCGTCAATGAAATTAGTCCGCAATTATGCCAAAATGTTATTGAAAATTTCATCAAAAGAGTCAACGTTTGCAAACATGGACGAGGCGGCCATTTATCGGAAATTGTGTTCCACACATAACCTCCAAGTTTGTAGCTTATATTAAAATAAAATTATTCGTACTTATAAAATAAACAATACGTTTTATTAATAAGTATAAGAATGTCAGGTCATTTTGAGACACCCTATACATGCCAGTGGAATAAAACGGAGTACGCGTCTACAGGGTGTCCCAGAACTGGATGCGTTCCCTGAAATGGAGGGGTTGGGGGTGAAATTCTGAGTCGATTGATATAAGCATGTTTGGGTCTTAGATCAACCCCTGAATTATTATTCATTTTTAAAGGCGGGCCAATCAGCTCCGCCCGATGATGCAGCTGATTGGCCCGCCTTTAAAAATGAATAATAATTCAGGGGTTGATCTAAGACCCAAACATGCTTATATCAATCGACTCAGAATTTCACCCCCAATCCCCCATTTCAGGGAACCCATTCAGTTCTGGGACACTCTGTATAGATCCGCGAATTACTACTCGATGTTTCTTGGAACGTAATTCTCAAAATAAACTCAATCTCACTTACGATCATTCATTCACTAAAATGATTTTAGCATGGCGGCTCGTCGTGCAAACGCCTGACGTCATCGTCCTGGTTATTTGTACAACGGTATATTTAATTATTGCGCTAAATCCGAAACGTTGGACAGAAATGGAATCTTTATTCGTACCGGATCGATAAAACGTCTCGATACTGTAATAACGTTACGACAAATATACCAGATCGATGCGGAGTCCCAAATGCATGCTTCGTAGATACAGTTCTTATCCTGATTGCGTGCGGAAGGAATGCGAGCAGTGATAAAAGCAAATAAGACGATACTCGAACAGAGTTACGATCAAGCTCTTGGTTACCACCGAGGCTGAATAATTGCTGGTGTATAGCCCCCCATATATTGTGCGTGGTTCTCGCCGCAATCCTTCTTATCTCGTATTATCCTGCCAGCGTTGGTGCAGCTGGGATGCGATTAAATGATCGCTGTATCGTATCGTAGACAATGCGTATGGAGCGATGGAGAGAGGGAGACATTTTTTTATCAACGAGTACAACATGCCAGACCAAATTTCAACGACACGAGAGAATTAGACTCTCACTTGAAAAGGGCAACGGTTAGGCAATTATTAAGGGGTTACCCCCACTTGCGATTTTGAAAAAATCGATTTTTTTTATTGCATTTTTTTGAAGTGCAATTTGAAGTGCAGTTTTTTTTATGCCCGGAATAGATGACTCTATGTAAGTTTACAAAAAAAAATATTTTCTTCGTGTAAACTGAAATTGAAACTTTAAACGCGTTTTTCTCAAAATGGCATTTCTGAAGTCGGTGACCAAGATTACTCGAACACTAATGAACCGATCTTCTTGAAATTTTGCAGGCTTATTTAATACATAAAAATGTAGTCTTTAATCGTTCGATTTTTTTTTCGAAAAAAATGGCTGTTTTATAGCCAAAAAACGGCCGTTTTTTTCGTTAAAATCGAACCATTAACTTTGACTGTCCGCCATTTTGTGAAAAATGAATATTTTTTAAAATCTTTCGATTAAAGACTAGTTTACACTCATATTTGACTAAATCCATCCGCATTTTTTTTTTCAGATGATCCACTTCGCCGCAATGTTGGTCACCGCAAACCGTGTATATAAAAACATTATTTCATTGACGGCCATTTGCCAATAAACAATGTAATATTTTTCAATAAAAAAATTACTGAAAGTTCTTCAAGATGCGTTCTTACGATGGTATATTGATCGATTAAAAAAGTTTTGTAGTTTTCTTTTAAAAAATTCATGAAAAAGGCCTTTTTTGCGCTACAAGTGGGGGTAACGCCTTAATCAACATCAAGATTACAATTGATAGACAACAACTTAGGCCCACAATTGAACGACATGAATATAACGAATAAAAGTCTCGTTTGAAATGGAAAAGGTCTATTCATTATTGATCGACATCAAGATAACTGAATAGAATCTGAACAATGCAGAATTCCAATTTGAACGGGATGAAATCTTTTTTTATATTTTTCTACTGTTCATTTTCTGAAATCATACTTTTGTAACCATTTTCCGGTTATGCTTTCTCGTTGTATGGTAAAAAAACGTCTCGAGAAAAGTTTGAGCTGGAAACGGAAGGGCAAAAAAGTCCGGTGCGCATGAAAATTTAACAAGGACTTAAGCGATCAATGCCGCTACGCTTCCACTGGGTGAAAAGAGCAAAAATAAAGGAAATGAACGTCTGTCTATATAGGCGATCGTATGCACGCTGTGAAAAGCTAAAAATATACGTGTCTGGAAATACTGAAACTGCAAGAAGTCTGGATGTATTTGATGACGTTAGCGAACGTTCACGATCCTATTATTCAACTATATCAACAATTCAATAAGGCATGTAGCGTTTGGAGTAATTATTATTGTGGCTAGAAGGATATTGTTGGAAACGAGCTCGGTATCACTATTTTAATCTGAGCTTTAAGGGCTTGCATCAATCGATAATTACGAAAAAAATCGATTTTCGGTTTTCGACGGATTCTGATAATGTAACGTTGCAAGAATATCTTCTGAAAATTTCATGTCGATCCCTTCAAAATTGAGGAATTATGGGCGTTTATAGGCAGGGTCCGCGAACTTTAAACGCTTTTTTCTTAAAATAACTGTTTCAAAATCGGTTACCACGATATCTCAAAATTCACTGCACTGATCAACTTAAAATTTTCAAATAACAAAAAGCAGTGCTCGAAGAAGTTTTTTTTCGATACATCGTTTTTTTTTCATCAACGAAAATAGAGCATTTCTTTCAGAAAAATCGATGCCTTCACTTTGAACTGCGGAAATTTTTCAAAAATCAATATTTTATTGAATCCTTCGTCCAAGCACTGCCTTCGATTCGAAAGAAATTCGCTCTAGGTCTAAGCTTTGATAAAGAGATTTAAATTTTTTACTTTTTTACATTCTTATTACTAATACAAGCGTAAGTTATTATTGATATATACATATATCTATATATGTATATATTGTCATATATATAAACATTATTATTTGATATATAGAGATGCATAAAATTGATTTATATATCATTCACCTGTTTTACATACATTTCGGAGACGTTAAATTATTCCTTTAAGGGAAGATGTACACCTAGGAGCCGGAAAAAAGTTATTTTTGTGATTTTTTCAAGAAAAACTATTTGAAATTTCGGATTGAAAAACATAGTTTTGAGAAAAACGCGTTTGAAAATTTGGGAATGAATAAATCTTGAAATATGTCAACTTACATGGAATCATCGATACCAGGCCCATAGTGTAGGTCTTCTACGGTCGACGGAATGTTCATAGCTTCTAAATCCTCGACCTCGGCCATCTAGGTGTATACCTCCCGTTAATCTTCAGACGCCGGTAAATTAAATATTTATACGTCGTTCACGATTTTATTCGTTTTCCTTCATCTTTGGAATAAAACCGCCATGAAAATTGAAGCCACGTATAACGCAGCAAGCTCCCAAAAAAACTAAATGAAATAAGCAGCACTTTTTTTATGTTGAGGGTCATTCGTACTAATTATTACGCTGCGAAGTAGGCGTTAACTGTGCTTCTCCATTGGGACAGTGGCTGGCTCATAATGGAAAACAAGAAAATAAAAAATAGCAATTTGGCGAGGATATGTAGACGGATTTGGTTGCAGGGGTGTGGCTCGTCGGGGCCTGGTATTGAAATGCATCCAAGGTATCCAATATTTATTACCATCCCGGCAAGGTGGGCCATTTAGTCTCGTACCGAGGACGCGGGGCTCCCGCGCCTACATGGCAATCTCTGTAAAGCCGTATCTCTCGATCAGAATAACGGGAGAGGGAGAAGCGAACGGAGAGCAGGATGGATATTGAAAGAGGGAAGGAATGAAAAAAAAAGGATGTTCATGGATCTGCGTCGCAAAGTGCGACGAGTACCGGTCCAGGATCAATCACTTCCGGTTCACTCAACTCTCCTGCTTCCGGTTCTGGAGGAGCCATACGAATTGTACAGATACAGTTGCGTGCAAAAGTTTTGGGCCATCCTATTTTTCAGGCATATCGCATTTAAATACGATGGTGGGGAAAAAAATAACGAGGCGTGACAACATGTATTCACTTATATTTGAAAACGATTAATTATATACATAGATATTGTTCTTAAATATTTCATTATCCATCACTTTTTATTCAACGAGTGTGCAAAAGTATTGGGCCACATACTATTGCGTGTGAAAAACATATTAACATTTTTTGAAAATAACAAAACAAGATTCGACCTTCTTCACTTGACTGACAAGGAAACCGTTTCCGCTGTCCCCGATTTCGCTCATTTTTTTATATCTTATTCGTCATCGAAATTTAAGAGACACATATTTTTTTATCGGTGGAAAATCAATTTCAAGGGGTGAAACTCACCCTCAAAGTTGGGCACCCTCCGAGGGACTTTTGCAGTTTCGCATAGTTTCAATCAAGATATTCGAATGGAACCAATTCGAGAACGATGCTTATGACGAATAATGAAAAATGCGCCTCTTCCCGTTCGGGGGGGGGGGTGAATAGGGATAAATTTATAGGGGTTGAAAGTTTTTAAAAACGTGTAATTCGAAAACTTTTTTTCTCATCTCGGTGAAACTAATTGCATTTTAAAGACCTTGAAAAAGTAGAATATACGGCTTTTTTCGTCTTCGAAAAAAAAGTCTCTTTGGAGGTGACTACCCCTGTATGATACCGTATCCGGTGTCCCCCTCCAATTTCGTTCATATTTAGATATGTTGTTCTTCATCGAAATCTAAGAGACAGGTATTTTGTTGATCAGTGGAAAATCAGTTTTAAGGGGTGGAACTCACCCTAGAAGTTGGGCACCCTCCGAGTGACTTTTGCAGTTTCGCATAGTTCCAATCAAGATATTCGAATGAAACCAATTCAAGAACAACGCTTATGGCGAATAATGAAAAATGCACCGTTTCCCGTTCCGAGGGGATGAATACGTCTAAATTTATAGGGGTTGAAAGTGTTAAAAAATTGTGTAACTGGCAGACTTTTTTTCATCTCGATGAAACCAATTGCATTCGAACGAGCTTGAAAAAGTAGAATATATGGGTTTTTGCGTTCTCGAAAAAAAACCTTTTGGGGGTGACTACCCCTGTATAATACCGTTTCCGGTGTTTCCTCCAATTTCGTTCATTTTTGAATATGTTATTCTTCGTAAAAATCAGAGAGACACGTATTTTTTTTTATCGGTGGCAATACAGTTTTAAGGGGTAAAACTCACCCTCCAAGAGACTTTTGCAGTTCCAAAATATCCAGCATATCCAAAAATGAACGAAATCGGAAGGGGACACCGGAAACGGTTTCTTTGTCAGTACTTTGTTGCCATGCAATTAGCAGCGATAACCACGGCCCATTGACGAGGCATGGACGCTATTAATTGCGAGGTCCGTTCTTGTGGCAAGTTTTCTCACTCATGTCGCAAATGATTCCACAATTCCGCCTTGTTAGAGTGATTTTTAGTTCCAACACGATCTTTCGGGTCAACGTTTGAAGATTGGTTCAAGCGGTTCAGAAGTGGCGATTTTGAGACTGCCCATCCCATATAGGGTCGTCTGTCGTAACAAAAATGCCAGCATTCAGCCATTAAACGGTTTGCTGATAATCGGCCAATAATTCGTCGACCAGCATTGGGGTACTGTAGGCGGATGAACGGCTTGCCAGATCTATGCCAGCCATTCGTGGGCCAATACTATCGCACCGATAATGTGGCGATCAGCATTGGGGTACCGTAGGTAGATGAACGGCTTGCCAGATCTATGCCAGCCATTGGTGGGCCCATACCATCGCACCGATAATATGGCGATCAGCATTGGGGTATCGTAGGCGGATGAACGGCTTGCCAGATCTATTCCAGCCGTTGATGGTTTGTTTTTGGGTGTTTTGCAAATGCAGGTCGTTAAACTGTAACACGTAAAAACAAGGGATAAGGTTTCGAAAAGCATATCCCACTGATGAAACTGAAATTTTGCACCGACCTTCTTTTCAATATTTTAAGAGAACCTTTAAAAGGATATTGGCGACTAGCAATAGTTTTCGATATATCGTATATTGAAAGTTATCTATTGTACTGCGCTTCTACTATATTAAATAAACCCAAACAAAACCATCCCACATGGCAAGTGATATGCACATACGAGCACTGTTTGCCAGGAAGCAGCGCGGCCGGAGGAGTGGGGGTATCTATCGGATATATAGATATACTCGTATGGCATAAAATAATAAACTTGACAATGCCATATATCGAAAACTATTGCTAGTCGTCAAAAATCCGTTAACGGTTTCTCTTAGGATAATGAGAGGAAGTTCGGTGCAAAATTTCAGCTCGATCAGAGGAGTATGCTTTTCGGAACTTCACCCAAAACGAGCGAGTTATTTTTACAGTCTAAATGGACCAAAAAAATTGTCGGTAAACTTTAATGTCACGAATAAAATTATCGGCATAAAAGTAAGGAACGAACAAACGATGGATTCTGTGAGTGTTAAAATGGCTAAGTGGGTAGGGCGCTCGACACTAGAACGAAAGGCGCAGGTTCGATCCCGATGAAAGGTAAAAACTTGAACAATCCAGAAAGCGTTTTTAATGCAATTATTCTAGGTACATGGACATAATTAAAGCATAAGAAAATAAAAAAGATACCACTAGAATTTTTATATTCATAATTTGTCAATTTTTTGTTTTTTATTTCCGGCAGAAGATCCAGCAGCCGTTGCTGGGCCAATATGGGCGTATGATAGTTGGCCAAGTCTTAGCAGCCATTCATGGTTCACTATTACCAACCATGCATGGTGCGGATCTGGCCCGTTTACATGGCCATTACCGCGCCATCGTTTGTTCTCTGGCAACCAGTCGTAGGCCATTGCTGTGCCGATTGTAAAACCCTATTTGGGTGGGGACAAGGAGCGCTCGGGAAGACCGCAAACATTTTCAGACGCCGATCTGCAAGCGTTATTGGATGAAGATGACACTCAAACAGAAGATCAACTTGCCAAGGCATTAAATGTGACTCGGCCATGTATTTCGAAACGTTTGCACGCCATGGGAAAAATTCATAAGAAAGGAAAGTGGGTGCCGCATGAGTTGACTGAGAGACAAATGGAAAATCGAAGAGCCACTTCCGAAATTTTGCTTTTGCGGCAGAACAGAAAGAGTTTCCTGCATCGAATTGTTACTGGCGATGAAAAATGGATAAATTTCGAGAATCCCAATCGCAAAAAATCGTGGCTTTCACTTGTTTTCATACTTGTATACAATGTTTCTGATTCTGTTCATTTCTGCTAACACTTCATTATTGCGTCTCTATTATAAGGTTTCTTTTCTGTTAGCTTTTCGCAGTCCAATTTTTTTTCAAGTTGAATCGTGCAAGGTCACCGCTTAGATGCATGTTTGCAAAATTTCAGAGCTCTAAGTAAACGGGAAATGGGTGAAATATCGATTTTCCATTTTGCATCTCACAAAAAGTCAAGTCATCTCAAAACAAGCCAAGTTAAAAAATGAAAGCTTGTAAGAAATACTTTTTTTTCATTTTCAAAAACATTTACGGTCATGTTTTAGACAATAAGGTTAGAAAGATTCATACCGAATTTCATCAGAATCCGTATATTAGTTTTTCAGCTATACGTCATACCAGTTTTGAAAATGCAGTTCAGAAGACCGCGCCATACCTCTGCCATTTTTTAAGATTAATTTGAAAAACATACCATGTAACAGCCAAAAGTAGTAATAAAACATATCCTAAGTCTCAAAAATGGTGAAGAAAGTTACGAAAATCAGCAAATTTTTTTCTGGCATGAAGGGATCTCCCCCCTTAAATTTCATAGATAATTTGACGCGGATTAAGGCGTTGCCCCCACTTGTAGCGCAAAAAAGGCCTTTTTCATTAATTTTTTTAAAGAAAACTACAAAACTTTTTTAATCGATCAATATACCATCTTAAAGAACACATCTTGAAGAACTTTCAGTAATTTTTTTATTGAAAAATATTACATTGTTTAGTGGCAAATGGCCGTCAATGAAATAATGTTTTTATATACACGGTTTGCGGTGATCAACATTGCGGCGAAGTGGATCATCTGAAAAAAAATGCGGATGGATTTAGTCAAATATAAGTATAAACTAGTCTTTAAACGAAGGATTTTAAAAAATATTCATTTTTCACAAAATGGCGGACAGTCAAAGTTAATGGTTCGATTTTAACGAAAAAAACGGCCGTTTTTTGGCTATAAAACGGGCATTTTTTTTTTTCGAAAAAAAAATCGAACGATTAAAGACTACATTTTTATGTATTAAATAAGCCTGCAAAATTTCAAGAAGATCGGTTCATTAGTGTTCGAGTAATCTTGGTCACCGACTTCAGAAATGCCATTTTGAGAAAAACGCGTTTAAAGTTTCAATTTCAGTTTACACGAAGAAAATTTTTTTTTTTGTAAACTTACAAGGAGTCATCTATTCCGGGCCCATACAGAAGTATGGGCCCGGATACTTATACTTCAAAAAAATGCAACAAAAAAAATCGATTTTTTCAAAATCGCAAGTGGGGGTAACCCCTTAATCAAGCGTAACTCTACAGATGCAGTATCAGAACGAAGTTTAGAATAAAACTCATCGTCCTAATAAAATTGGACATAGCACATTCGACAATTCACTTTCTTTGCTGGGCTGCAATCATCATAATTTCATATAATTTCAAATGGTAAAAATCGTGTCCATCCAGTCACTACAAGAAAACGGAAGAAAATGAAAACGAGTTCACGGGAGGTGAAAAAAAAGGATCCGTGTCACTGAAAATTTTCTCCGAGTATTTCTTGCCAACGAAACGCGAACATGTAGTTTCGAATCGATTTCCGCTGTTGAACTTTTCAAAAAATGTGCACGTGCTCCCGAACGTTCCTTATGTACGTCGATCGCATACGAAGTGGCATTTGGGCAAACATCGTCCATGTACGAGCGGAGATGAAGGAGAGAACGATATTCTTTCGTCGAGGAGAGCCACGGGGGAAAGTTTATTCAAATCGAGTCGCACATATATTTCTCCAGCCCTTTTTTCCCCTCTTCCGCAGGTGTCTTAATATTTTGTATTCTTCCTTTTTTCATGCTTTCACATTATATTCCTTACTTTTTGACTCCTGACGGAGAAAAAGATGGTTGCACCTTTCACTTCGTTGTAAATTTATCGTTTCATTCTTTGACCCCCATGATTTATACACTGCCCCTTTCATCATGACGTAATCCATATAAAAGATGTGCAGCTCTCCATGCTGGGTTGCGTTACGACGATTCACGAGTATATCTATTGTAAATTCGCGCTCGCAATTTCAATGCATGAATGAATCGCGTAGCTCTGTTGCGAGAAGCTGAAGATCGCAATTAAATCACTCATACCACTGCAAACGTCTCAAATTGAGCGATTTTTTTTGTAGAAGGACAAGTAAGAGAACAATAATATTTAAGGATGTTATTAATCATATCTTCAAGTGGACCAAAAAATCATACAAAAATTATACAAAATGGTGACGCTGGAGCCATTCTCGCGAGGCATGTTGAGTTTGAGACCTCTGCGTCACGCAGTATAACTGACGCAAATTTGAATGTGGAAAAAATGTAATTTCTATCAAGGGGTCTTCTCACTTTAGACGCTAAAAAAGGCTATTTTCATGCATCTTTTTGATAGGTTTATATTATAGATATTAATATACAAGTTGTTGCACTTAATAAATACACATTTGAAATACATTTTTTAAAAAATATTCATTTAAGTCACTATTTATAGACGAAAACGGTAGTTAAAAAAATGTCCTAAAAAATTATAGGTCTGCGCTGTCGATAAAATTTCGGAGATGGATCATCCGAAATGAAAAAATCAAACGTTTTTAGATTCAGTGTGTTAATGGCTATAGCGCATATCATACGATTTTTTATGTATGCAAAAATAAAAAAATGGCGGACATTGTTCCAAAACACACATAAAACGTTTTTTTCACCGTTTTTGGCAACGAAAAAAATACTAAATATCAATATTTAAAACAATCATTGATATGCGCTATAGCTAGAGTTGTAAATAATGTGTGAATTTTTAAAAATGTATTTCGAAAGTGTATTTATTGAGTGCAACAACTTTTTGTCAATATCTATAATATAAACCTACAAACAAAATTCATGAAAATAGCCTTTTGTAGCATCTAGAGTGAGAAGACCCCTTAATTTACATGAGTATAGCTAGAGAAACACATGGGGATTTTGTAAATATGAATTTTTGTGTAATTTGCAAGCATTTAAAGTAAAAACTCAATTTTCGACAGGAAAAAGGTCAATAATTTGTTAATAACTAATGTTATAATTAACTCATGGAAAATCCCGTACGCATTTCTCTTCGGAATGTTATTTTAAACATGTGTTCAAAATTAGGAATGAAAAGAATGGAAATTGTTGGAGTTATGCTGCGTGCCGTTTTGAAAAATTGTGTTCCGAGAAAAATGGTCGACGTCTCGCACACGCGCCAGCCACTGCCACCGCAGACCCACACGGGCCTGCGAGCCGTTTTTACAGGTACCAAACTTGTTTCCCCTTATTGAAGATGGTTCAAAGCATCTCTGAAGCCAATTTTCAAAAATTTCATTTTTTTTTAAATTCTACAGTGGTACCCCTTTGGGGTACCACTTTGGGGTACCACTGTACCACATTCCTTTCCCGAGCCGGAATATTTAACAATTCACTGATTTTCATCTACAACGAAATAAAAATACATCCCAGTATACTGATAACATTTCAAGCCAAGTTACCAAACTTTTAACAAAAAATACGACTCTAAAAATCGTCTTATTCATACGACACTATATCGAGATGACACACCGGCCACATTTCTTTCTCATGTATAACGCTAAATAACTCTAGATGCCTGACATAAACTGCTCTACGCGTGTAAAAAAATCTTAAAGATTCCGCAACGACGATAAAAACAGGGGGTCACTGAATGTTTAAAGAAAATATTTATGACAAAACTTGGAAAAATGTGACCAACAGAATTTTCGTAGCCGCGATTTTCCAGAAAAAAAGTAAAAATATCTAAATCTACTAACGTTCCAAGGAGACTCATCGGCATACTTTAGCCTCAACTTCGAGATAGTTAAGGTTACTGATGTGTGAGAGGAGAACGGACGAATGTCCACGACGGGACAATCTTGTTTCGTAGTCAGAATTCCATTTTGCGATATGAAATCCTGCGGAGACGAAGAATCGTTATGAGTCGAATGGAAAGAGCAAACTCAGCGAAGGTTTAAGCTTGTTGTTGGGTCTCTGATGAATAGAGAACATTAAAGGATCGATACGCCCTCAAGCCTCTCTCGGAGTGCCTGGTAAATTGAATTTCGGCTCTATATTGGCACAGATGTACATCGTGAATGTGTAACGCGAGCACATATATGTATGTGTGTATATATATATATATATATATATATATATATATATATATATATATATATATATATATATATATATATATATCACTGTACATTCCGTCAATGGGTATACGCATAGAACTACCGAAAGGGCATGTTTGCTCATACACACATGAGCCAGGATTAACCAATACAGGATCTGCCATTTCCATTGCTGTAGTTTCGAGGACGACCGCGAGATCGACTGGAAGGGAATCGCCCTCGATGATGGAGTCACGTGATCGTCCCTCGTAAAATGAAGCGTTACAGTACAGAGAGCCAGAGAGCGAGTCAGCGAGTGATGGAAAGGGAGACGTCGACACGGTCGAGTCTTTAATGCGAACTTTATCTCTCAATATCAGAACGTTGAAATCCTTTCGAAGTTACGTGTTGATTTAACGAAAGTACAACTTGTCATTGTGAAAATGAAATTTCATTACTGGAGTTGGTTTATTGAGATTCTACCGTGGAATTTGTTGGCGCGATCGGGGCAATGGAGTCGTAAACCTTCAATGGAGCTTAGTTCACACATTAAAAGGATCACACATGACAAAAGTACATGATTTTTTTCAGATTCTAATTTGCATATATTCTTAAAGAATCAATCAACTTAAAAGCACATCCAAAACAACGCTCCAGACAATAATACCGCCTTAAAACGAAATCACACACACTGAACCGTCAAATTTCTTAATGTTTGTGTTCTTTTTTTCGAATCACGTTTTTCAATGTAGATAAACCATAAAGACGTCCATAACGATACTCTTTTTAGGGGCCGGGTTGAAATTCCGAACTTTGAATGCTCCGACGGTTTAAAATTCCGAGTTTTAATATTCCGAAATTCAAGATGGGGTCGGGTTGAAATTCTGACCTTTGAATGATCAGAACGTTCAAAACTCCGAAAGAATAATACCCCGAAAGGTCAATACTCCGAAAGAATTGTACACGAAAGACCAAAAGTTCGAAAATCAGAACGTCAAAATAATTCAGTTATGGAAGTATTAAAAGTTTCGAAATTTTCAATAAATCGACGAATTATTTCAAGAATTTTTTTTATTAAGTGATTTTGCGTCAATTTTGAAATTTGTCTAGACAATGTTTTACGTTCTACATCATTTACAGCCAACTGTGTAGACTTTCGCTGGCATGATTTGACATGAGGGCCGGGTTGAAATGCCGAACTTTGATTGCGCCGACGGTAAAAAATTCCTAATTTTGATGTTCCGAAATTACATGGTTCGTCAAGATCATGTCAGCGAAAGTCCACACAGTCGACAGTAAATGATGCAGAACGTATAACCTTGTCTAGACAAGTTTCAAAATTGACGTAAAATCACTTCCTAAGAGGTAAGGCCACAGTAGAATTTTCAAAAAATCGATTTTTTTCGCTAAAACGGTGCTTCATCATCATAAGAATAAGTTACTATTCGATTTATAGCAAGAACATTTTTTTCACCGACTTTGAGCGTATATTGTAAGCCCACCTCTGCCACGGCCATAGAGTACCTAAAACTTTAAACGCGTTTTTCTCGAAACAGCTTTTTCCAATTGGCGTGACAAATAACTTCAACAATTTTCACTCGATTTACTTCAAATTTGAAAGTTATGTTCCTAATTGCATTTCGCAGAAAAGAACGTACGGAATTTCTGATTAATCGAAAACTGTTCATTTTATGACCAGTTTTAAACGAAATTTTTCACTGAAAATTCAAGCTCAATTCAAATTCAAGTTCAAATACCTACAACTTTTGAATAAAACAATATTTTTTTAAATTCCGTACGTACTTCTCTAGATATTCTAATGTAGATTGCCGAGAATTTTCGTTTTTTGTTCTAGGTAAAAAATTGTGGACGCTAAATGTCACGCCGCGGAGCGCTTAAAAAAAAGATAACAAAAGAAAATATGAGTAGTCGGCCATTTTGTACATCGAAAAAAATATGTATATATTTTCTAACAGCTTGATATTCATACTAATTCGATGTGTAATTAATTTTATGAGAGAATCACTTTTTCATACAAAAAAAAATGTTAAATTCGCACATGACTTTATACCCGTGACTGTGGCCTAACCCCTTAATAAAAAAAAAATTCTTGAAATAATTCGTCGATTTATTGAAACTTTTGAAACTTTTAAATCTTCCATAGCCCAATTATTTTGACGGTGTTCATATTTTCGGAGTTTCGGATTTTCGTGTAGAATTCTTTCGGCGTGTTGATATTTCGGGGTAGTATTCTTTCGGAGTTTTGAGCGTGCTGATAATTCAAAGTTCGGAATTTCAAACCGGCCAATATTTTTACGAAAAACAAATCTTTTATGAACAATCTATAAGTTTCGTGTTTCACAAGAGATTGAATGTGTTTCACGTATGAAACAGATGATTTGGGTGTAGAAGTAGCAATCGATGTCCACATACGAGTGTATCGGTATTCAAGCGATCGTAACGAGGCCAATTTACCTCACGATTAATTGAGCCTCCGTACATTGATTCCGGTCGACGATACACGAGTTTCGTTTACGATCCCGCGGTAAGTGGGGATTGGGGTGGAGAACCCTCTTGTGCTGACTGCTCTCACCGTTATATCCCATTGCGTTTCTGTCGCCACTTCCTCTCCCTCTGCTCTCATATAATTAACTCATTCCAACGATATAGAGATACGCTTGAAAAAGAGCCAAGTCTAACGTCGCGCGCAGCCTCGAAACGCCCTTTTAATTCCAAACTCGATTCGTAGGTATGGGATTTCCTCGACGAGGGATTTTCGCGGATTTATATTTTCACTTGTAAATAGGTGTAGTCATGTAGTCAACGTGTTAGAGTATGAGCATTAATGTGTCCCGGGAGAAACCACCGTCCGTTATGTGTGCTCGTCCACCTGGTTATTTCGGGATAAATAAACATTAATCACCGAGAAATCAATGCTCCGGAAGCCTGTTAATTTATCTGATCGCCGTCACCAGTAATCGCAGCAAGGCAGTGTTGAAATTGAACTGGTATTGTCATGAATACGAATTAAAAAGAAAAAATTGTCTTACCATGCAATGATTAATTGCACGTATAACAAATTTGTAGTGGGTGAGAAACAACCGTAATGATTGACTGTCTGGAAAATTTCATGGAGCTTTAGTCTCTTTGACTTGAGACATGTGATATTGAAGTTAGCAACTTTTAGAATATCCTCTACAGGTCTGTATCAAGTGCTAATACTAGTCACGTTCTTTTAAGGAGTTTCGAAACTATTGCCAACATTTTACCATTTGATTTAAATTTATACAGTAAAAATTTTGCCATTTACTGAATAGACCCTCCAAATTTTTAATCGATCGTCTACACTGTTTCTATGATATTTATAATTGAAAAAAAAAACGCTTTTCAACATAGGGAGTTGCCTACGCTCGTCGTTGAATGGCAGTTTTACGCATTAAAAAGTGTAAAAGAATATTTAAAATATTAGGAAAAACTGTCAAATCATTCACTCAGTACATTATGACACTGATGACTAAATTGTCATAATGTACTGACAAGGAAAGGTTGCGAGGTCGATCTCTCCGATTTCGATGAAATTTGGCATGCTTGTGGAATGGGTGAAAATAGACGACACGTATTTTTTTTATATCTGCGGAACCCGATTTTTAAGGGGTGAAACGCACCCTCGAAAATAGGGGTGTTCATCGTTTGCGGTCGATAACGTTATCGTTCTCATTTCCGATGTATAGTACACGAAAAAATAAACATTGTTTCAATTTGAATTTGTTCATATCTCGTACCGTTAAAACGTTATCGACGAAAAACGAAAAACACCCCAATTTTCGAGGGTGCGTTTCATCCCTTAAAATTAGGGTTCAGCAGATAGAAAAAAAAATACGTGTCGCCTATTTTTACCCATTCTACAAGCATGCCAAATTTCATCGAAATCAGAAACATCGACCTCGCAACCTTCGCTTGTCAGTGAAAAACTGTCAAATCACTTAATACATAATGACAATTTCGTCGCCGCTTACAACATGACAATTAGGCATCTCCCTATGGTAAAAGTGTAACTGCAATTGTATGTTTTATAGGAACTGTGTAGACGATCGATTTAAAATTTAGAGGGTGCATTCAGTATATAACAAAGAACTTACTGTATAAATTTGCCTAAAATGGCAACGTATTGTCAATTGTCCGGAAAGTCATGTAAGCGCGACGACATATCTTTACAAAAAAAACACTCAACAGGTGGCTACAATTCAAATGAGGTAAACAAAACTAGACCGTTTTGTTGCCAAAAAAAAATGACGTCAATGATGAAGTTATAACCAAAGTGGGCGCATGAAGTCGTACGATCGTCACTTAGGAGAATATTTCATAGTATACGAGTCTGCATAAACAGCACAAGTCAATCACAAAAAATGAAAAATTCTTGGTGACTACTGGGGACTACTGATGAAACGTATACCAACCTCTATTTTAAGTTACTACACAGGGTTTTCAGAAGAATTTGAAATTTCATAGTGCGAGTTAGCAGTTTATTTGAGAATTAAAAAAAATGATTTGCTATTATGAATTAATTCAGTGATATGCCGACGGTAGCAAAGCGAAGACGAGCTTTTTCGAATCACCCTAATACATTTTATTATATATGCGGAGAATATGTTATTTAAAAATTCAGAGAGAAGATTACAGATTTCGTGAGGAGTGTTTTTTTATTTCGGGATAAAAATAAAAGATCAAGACAGATTCACACAAAAGCTTGACTCCTTCAGTGAAGAGCAAGGAGAACGCTTCCACCAAGATATAAAAATCGTGGCAGCTAGGTAACAGTTGGAAGTTTGGTGCTTGACTGCCTCGACAAGTCTCACTCAAGAAAATCACGAAAAAAAGCTCGCTCAATGTAAAAATATTTAATAAAACTTAATTTTTTCAATAAAATTACATTTTACAAAAAGTTGTTTATTTGCGTGTTCTCACGTAAAATATCAATATTAAGGGTTAAAATAAGATCTGTTGAACTGTGCAATTCGTTCATGAGTAGCAGCAATCCGAGTGACCCTTTAATTCACGATGCGTAATGAGAGAAGTACTTTGAATTTCTCAATTATTTCGATTATTATTTCCCCCAAACAATTATTGCGTATTACGTCCTCGCTGAACTATGGTTAATTTTTCGCAAAAAACAAAATACACCACATCAGTGTGCTTACTCTGTCATTCGAGAAAAGAGCATCTGCCAAAAAAACGATATTTGACGGTATCATTATTGTGGCTTGGAGTTATGTGAAAGGAGCTATGAGTATATTCGTTATGACTATGTTTTCCATATTTGTTTTGCGACGAAAGTATTGTTGATAAAACTGAAAAAGAAGGTTCAACAAAAAAATTAATGGTTAAAGAGATCACTAATTCTCAGAGAGATCTCATCAGAGAGCTGATCCATCAACAAGACAGCTGTGCCAAGAAATGGGTTTCTCATTACATCGATACTCTGTAAGAAACAGTTTTTACAGAAATGTTTTCTGATCACAAAATGAATGATTCATTTTTTTTTCAACCGGACGCCTATCCGTATACGCGACCAGTTAATCTCCGAGGCTTAAGGCCTTACATACCGTTGAAAAAAAAAGTATCGTTTTTTTTATAAACATCCCAAGAATGATGTAGTCCGAAGAAAAATGGTTTTTAAACTTTAAACGCGACAATTTCAAACCGATTAACTTTAAATTTCACCTGTGACTTCTTGGATAGGTTTTCTAGCAAACTACACACGGTTTTTACAATTTTTACAATCGATTAACAATTGCGGTTTTTATTAACAAATTAGAGCCGTTTTTAGCCGAAAATGTGCCTCTTTCTCCAAATAGAGCCAAGTTTGCAAAAACCAATACTCTGTAACAATCATGTATACTTCACTTGCAAAGCTCATATAGAGTACGAAAAAAAGTTATTATTTTTCGTTCTAGATGCTTATGTGCGTCTCCACCGAGTCCGCCGGTGGGGGTCCTCAAAAAGCAGACGTTCTAATTCTACCAGACGCTGGGCCGCCATATTGTATTTTTTGTAAAATAAAAAATGGTCTCCAGTACCTACACTGACAGAAAAATTCTATAGACATGAACTAATTGCGTCTATTTGATTTTTGTTTATTTGAATTAACTAAATTTTTCGTGGAATCAAATTTTTCCTATTACATTCCATTATTGAAATTATTTACTTTAAATATATTTATTTATTTAAATAAAAATATATTCAATGCCGTCGAATAACTAAATATTTTATTTAATCCTAATAAACCTGTGATTCGGTTTCATCTGCTCAAAAAACAATTTAGTTGAATCTACTAAATGGATCTATTTGATTTTTTTTATTTAACTTAAATCGAATTTTCGTAGAGACAACTATTTTTCTATTTGATTGAATGGTCTGTCTTTACTGCAAAATACATATCAAAGCGGTGTGGGGGCAGGGAGGGTGGAGAGAGAGGAATTATATATATATATATATATATATATATATATATATATATATATATATATATATATATATATATATATAATATATATGTAGGGTATGTTAGAAAAATATATAGCACGTTATTCGATAAAACTCTCTAATTATCACAATGATATTAACTAATTGATATACTTTATGTGATACAGCAAATGATTATAGGAATTAATTTGGTCTCTTAGCCATATCTGCGACTAAGATGATACAAGCACTCGGTAACATAGGGGCAGCGTGCGTAGCTACACGGTGAAAACAGGGGCCTCGAAGTTTAGAATTAATACTATGCTTCTAAAAAAAAAATATCATTGAATATCAAAAAGTATTGAATGGAAGATGAAAATTGTAATTATGGTATAGTAATAATGAAGAAATTTAAATTTTAACCTACGATGTGGCACGTAAACTGATACAAATAATACATTTTATTCGGCATGTTGTGATTTTTTGTAGTATTCAAAAAATATTTTGCCCATGTCATTGGAACAATTAGTTTCCAGCATCTACAAAAAGTACGGTATAAAGAGTCACATTTTAGTAATAACTTCGTAATATTTTTCGCTGTACGCCGAAGATTTATGCTACGCGTGTAGTGAAATCTATGCATACACGAAAATTCATGCTATACGTATAGTAAAATACGTGTGAAAATATAACTCGCGCCTATGCGAGAATAGTTTCAAATGTAATATGCACGCATTATTTTTACTATGCAGCATATAGGACTTGCGCCCATGCGAGAATAGTTTCAAATGTAATATGCACGCATCATTTTTACTATACGGTGTGAGAATCATTTTTACACTTCTATATTAACAAGTCTTAGAATTCCGAACTGGCAGTAAACTGCTATACTTTTCTAGCACTGAATATTAGAATTCTGGCAACCAGTGTTAGAATTTGAGGTCGTATTTTTCTGCGTATACGAGTAGGTAGGTTCTAGGTTCGATTCCCGTATAGGTAAAATATTTTCTTCGATAGAAATCATCTCAAAAGGCCAGCGAAAAACTAATTACGATACAAAATCGTTGTCGTAAAACTCTCAATTAAGTATCTCATTTTATTCTAGATTTATGAAATATTTTATGTATATAAATAGTACACTTAGATTTACAGTGTACATTGTAAGCAAATAGAGATATAGTTGAATCGAATTTTCATGTATTCAATTTGAATATATTCAATATTTAAAAAGAATAGCTGAAACAAATAAACAATATCTTTGAAACGAATAAGATTGTAGTAGGCCGTGAGCCAAGGAAAAAACCTAGTCAATTTAAATCGATCCTATTCAAATTGAATATTTTTTTTGGCAGTGTACATATATGTAAAATAAGCCCTCCAAACCTCATCTTGATTTCTTCATCAGTATCTTCAAAAACAATTCCCAAAAAAAGCCTTGTTTCCCGAGCATCCAAAGCCAAGGGCAGCCCTGCAACTAGAAAACTTCAACTAACAGGAAAAGTTCGTCGACGATGTATTGTTATCACGCTCCCTCGCCTCCCTCGCCGCACATCCTTTCTTCGGCGAGACGAGGATGGGGATGGGTGCGCGGAAAAATCTTCGGCTTTATAATTGTTCCGTGAGAACACAAAGTGCTCGGTATTCCGAAAATGCTCAAGCTCGTCTTTCGATTAGTCGACGCGTCCCTGTAAGAGAGACAAGAGAGTACACCGAGATGGAAGATAAAAAGAGGCGAAGAGGAGGATGAAAGGGCCAAGCACGAGTAGAAAGGGAAGGAAGTGCGAACGACTGTGACTTCAGTAGTGGTAATTCGATTCCGGTATCGCGAGGCGTACTTTACAACTGAACGCGACACGAGGTACAGGAGAGTTCTGCGCGGATAGCTTTTGGTGGAGAACATTGAGAGGGAATAGTAATTTCCTTTCGAGCAACACCCCGCTCTTCTCCGTAAAGCATCGACTAATACTTGATGAGGTAGAGACGGCGAGAAAGAGAGACAGGACGAGAGGGTGAGGCAGAGTGGATAAAGCGTCCGACTGCAGCTATCTCTCACCACTTACGATAATAGTATAGCTCGCCAATATACGTATATATCGCAAGTTCTCTCTGGTGCTACCTACGCTGTCTGCTGCCGACACGGCTCGTACAACACCGCCACCACCGTCACCTCCGGCAAATTCCCAGCTCTATTACTATACGCGGAAATCATTCGTGTTCTACCTGATACTCGACTTTGGATTTAACACCCACGCTCTCGTGGCGTGAGTTAACAGTGACGAGTCATCACTGCTGTTGTACCGAAAGACTTCTATCCGCACCTTAACTCGTCCACGTATCTATCCTCTTCCGACAGGCTTATTACTCCATCCGATGTGGCAACTCAACTCCGTCGAACAATCGGACTACCTCCGATAAATACGGTTTAACAAAGATGCCGAATTAATTCAAAATCTGAAGTGCGCGTGCCCCCTGCCGAATTAATTCAAAATCTGAAGTGCGCATTCGCATTGATACGTATTTGGTTGATACGAATCGCTTTGTGCAATTGTAGAGCGTCTTTGTGAATAGGGCGGCGTCGAGCGTGGCCCTCGAGGAATTTCCTTGTTATTTGGAAGACGTGTAGGGGAGGTGTACTCAAGCTGACATACCTTGTCTTTCACGATAAATGTTTGAATAGATAACCTCGTATGAATTCAAAGCCAAGCGCGTGCTGAGAAAAAAGAATCGTTGAATGTGCACAATGCATTTTGTTGTCTCGAAATTTTGTTGTTTTAACAGTTGCTCAGACATGCTAAATAAGCCACAGTTTACACCACTATACTATTTTACCACCAACTACAGTAGAACCTCGATTATCCGAACCAATTGGGACCGAAGCTAGTTCGGATAATCGAAACGTGGGTTTTTTGGGACGAGATCATAAACAACACCTTTTTACATGAAAACAGTCCATACATACATATTAAAATTTGATATATATATATATACAGGGTGTCCCAGAACGCAACGTCAAGCCGAAACGGGGTGACAGGATTGATTGTAACCATTATGAGAAAAATCAGAAAAAAAATCTATTTTGAAAATTTTAAATTCATAGTTTAACAAAAAACAGTCTTAATTCTAGGAAACTTGGGGCAATTATGTCATTATTTTTTACTGTGATTCTAGAAATGTTATTTAGGGTTACGGTTCCAAAGTTTAAATGAACAAAAATAATAAAAATTAACCACAATAACCGAATGGTTAAAGTTTGACCAAATTTCTAGGTTTTTCTTAAATGCCCAGATTTTTGTTCTGATTTTTCTCATGATGGTTACAATCAATCCTGTCACCCCGTTTCGGCTTGACGTTGAGTTCTGGGACACCCTGTATACACACACACACACACACACACACACACACACACACACACACACACACACACACACACACACACACACACACACACACACACACACACACACACACACACACACACACACACACACACACACACACACACACACATACATATATATATATATTTTTAAACACCTGAAAAAAGTCGAATGTTTTTTTTTTTTAAATAAAATCGTCCATTTTTAATTGACGAACGGCTGTATCGCGTTTTTGAGCAGCTAAGTCTCGCAGCCATTTGAGAAGGAGAAGTTGCGTTGGGTTGCTCATTGTTGCTCACGGCGGTGGCAGCGAGCAACAATGTATCTTTCGCGCCAACGTTCGGATAATTGAGCGTTTGGATGATCGAGGTTCGGATAATCGAGGTTCTACTGTATACTGTTTTGTTATGCCAATCCAAAATCAAGTTGAACGTATTTAAAGATACATTTTGTTAAACCAACTGAATTTTGGATGGATGAACGAATTTTTTTTCTCAGTGTATAGCCGTAAGGGTTTATTATTACAATGGGGGTTACTGCGATATACGGGACGCCAAATTCGGACCACGTGACATTGATATTTTGGCAAAAAGAAACACTTTTTCAAGAGTGATGAAAAATCGGTTTCACATAAAATAAGGTCAATTTTCGATTAAATACTGTAGCGATTGAAAAAAAAGTCCGTTTTCGAGTGGGCGTGTGTGCGCATGCGTGCGTGTAGGTGTATGTGAGTGAGCGTAAGCTTGCTCGCGTGTAACAGGAAAATTCGTGCTGGATGAATGAGAGAGGGTTTATTTATAGACTGGTTTAATATACCAGGCGCCAAAATTAAAGGATCACTTATCTTTGCTCCGAAATGTAGGTAATTTTTTTACCGGAATACAGTTATTCAAAAAAGGTTGGAGAAAAAAATACTAAAACAGTAGGTACATTGGTTACCTGGGGGCTCAAAAGGCCTACCCCCGCGGCGTACCATAAAACGGGGCTACTTTGACATTCAGGGTAACTTTAATTACGAATTCGAGCTCAAAATCCAGAAATTCAAAATGGCGAATCCAATATGGCGGACCAAAACCGGAGATTCTACTGGAATTACTAAAACATCGGAGTTGCTCAATATGTTGATTCTGGTTTACTGAATTTCTAATAGAATTACGCTTTTAGCATTACCCGGAGCTAACGGCGAAGACTAGCGACTTTCTAGCTCCATATTTTTTTTTAATTTTTTTTAAATTTTTTTATTTTATATATTTTTTATATTATATATTATTATAATACATTATACAAATATATTTATATATTAATTATAATATATAAATAATTTTATATATTATTATAACCCAAACAAACAATTTTTGCATTTGTGCAAAATATTGGCCATATTAGATTTGCAATCTTGAATTTTCAAATTTTGAATGCAGATTTGTAATCAGCAGCCCCGAAAACCCCCGAGTACAAAGTTTTGAGCTGATTGTACGTAAGGAAAAATGTATGCTTCCAAGGGTTAAATGTGTGCGCAGCGAGCCCGCGTGACCTTCTGTGGCGGGCGGCGGGGGCGGAGAATAAACTTTAACAACAATGTGTTGTTCAAGCTTATTATAATGTTGCTGAAGTTTATTGTAATGTTGCTCAAGTTGATTTTGATCTCAATGATAATCATAAAACTGATTAAGTGTAATAGTATTATAATAATACTCTAGGACCTTGATATTTTTATGTAAAATTTTTCCTTAAGGGAGGACACCACTGTAACTGCCCATTTTCGATCGTTTTGTTTGGATTTTTTTTTCAAGAAAGATATAAAATACATGGCTAAAAGAACGTTTAGCTCTCATAAGGTATAAGTATGTAAAACAAATTGATATGTCAAAAGAGTACAAAATGGTGGCGCACGTGTCGCTATAGCACTACTGGTTTTCATCCAACTCTCTCCGCGGCACGCAGTAGAACTGTCGTAAATTTAGTCCCAGAACTGAGAGTGAAATATTTTCGTTAATTCTATTAGTTTTAGCACTCAAGTACGGGGGGAAATAAAAAACAATAAGAAAAAAATAGAGACGAGATTGAAAAAAAGTTCATTTTTTCGACCATGATTTTCATATAAAAAATGATATTTTTTTTACATTTTTCAATTAATCGAAAAAAGCGCTAGTAATTGGCTGTTAAAGCAATCTAAGAAGCTACCGTTAAAATTTGAAGTCAATTGGACGAAAATTGTTCGAGTTCTGCTGCGTGCCGATTTAAAAAATATGGTTCTGAGAAAACCATTTTTGTTTTTTGTGTGTAAACTTTTATTTTGAACATAAGTTAAACGTATGCTTAATAACAAATATTTTTTCAAATTCCAAATAAATAATCCAGTAAACAAAAAAAATCGGCAAAAACTACCTTTTTTCGGTCTGTCACTCCTCCAATAAAGATGACTATTTGATTGTAAAAAAGTCGTTGATTTTCGTTAATTCCATGTATAATGCAATGTATAATCCATGTATTGTTCCATGTATAATATTTTTGTGCCGCTAGTTTCAAAGATAGGGGATTGGACCTCGGATAACTTTATACGTATTTTATTATTTCCAACAATTTTTGTTTGAAACATTTTTTGATCGGGCTATGAATTATCGAGATACGGCGATTTTTAAATTTTAAACCCCTATTTCTTGAGGTTGGGACCAGTTAAGGGTCATCATTTTATTAGGGTCACTTTCAGTATGCAACCATCTACCTTCAGTCAAAATTTCATATTCTACGCTAAAAAGTGGTGGGTTTTCGTCTCTTTTACTAGACCATAAGGACGAGTTAGGATAAGCCTGGTACGATTAGGGACCACTTCTCAACGAGTTTCGAGACTAAAATCGAAATGCTTGTAGACGATTGAAATTTTGATCACCAAGAGATTAATTTAGGATGCATTAACTGTCCAAAAATTAGTCCGTTGCACAACCTAGTTTCGGAGATTTTTAATGTATAAGTTGAACCTTTATTCTGTTGGTAATGCACATGGCACCTCGTTATAGGGATCTAAACACCAGTTATAGGGACCTAGGGCCTAAAATAATACTTCGTTTAAAATTGTAAAAACTAAGCTAACTGTGATTATAGTATTCTGAATGTCATTTCAAAAAATTAATCGGTTTCTCTACTTCGTTCATTGGTGATGCTCAGAAAAAAAGTCAAGTTTGAGCTCGAACGTTTTGTTTTTGGACATTAACGAAACTTGTAGGTCAATCGTGGCAACACCGTATTACCTGGCTCTGTCGAGTCAACCACTCACAGTCAAGCATTAACTGGCGGGTATTCCAAAATTGGCGGGTGTTCGAAACGTACATAGTAACATTTGAACTTTATAATAAAATGTATTTATCCGTCCGTTCTCCATTTTTAACGTTTTCTCGACTTTGTCGAATCAAAAACTTTTTATAAAACGTTTAACGTTCGCGGGGCGGAGGGGGAGGGGAAGTTTACGTGTTTTCTGCATTTATGTTGGATAACACTCAAAAATACAATTGTGAAACACTAAATATAACAGAGCGTTACCAATGTTACCATAATATTTGCAAAAAATAGCAAAATATTGACTTACATTTTTTTTACAAACTAGCGGCGTCCATTTTTTGTAAATCTCGCAACTCAATATCCTTGCCTTCTAGTTTCATTTACATCTCCCAATGGTGCTGTGTGACGCGTGGGACACGAAGGTAATACAATTTAGGCGAGTGTACCCTAAATGTAATGTAAGAAGAACCTTAAAAAAAACCTAAGGGTTTGAGCATTGGTCCGCTCTGTCGATCCGTTAATAACCATCGCCATAGGCAGTATTATTTCCGTGAAATTTCGCCTTGATAGACGTGAATTACTGCATAATGGAGACTCGTCTTCCACGTTCCCTCGACCCCTCAGCTTCTTCCTTCCATGAAGACAAAAACAACCAGTAAAAGAGAACAAAAAACACACGAACATCAATTCCTACACAGCAAGATGGATAGGAGAACCACTTAGTTCTTTTTCCGCTTGTCACCACCAAACCGCAAATAAATTATCCCTTACGAGCGTAAAACGAAGGTGCTTAATTCCATAAAATTACAACTTCCAGAGTGAAAAAGTATAATTAGTAGAAATAAAAAGTAAATGGAGTGCGTATCAAAAAGTAATTAGATCAAGCTAGCGACCGCCGAGCTGGATGCGCTTTTGAATAATATCGAACCCGTTAACGCGCATTTCGAATATCCTTACAAAATACATAACAAATTAATTTTCTTCCCTTATCGGTCATCATTTTATACCCTCCAAAAATGAAACTTCGACGTTCCTCGTGCAACGTAGTCGGGATATTTACGCGAATTATTAACGAAGATGTGTATAAATTTATAATGAAATACGGCGAAGCTCGCTCTGCGATAAATTTTCCGCCTTTCGGAGAACGCCTATTCGTATTATCCCAGGATTCTATTATATGCATAAAGCTATAGCTCGACATTAATATCAACCGCACGGAATCATATTGTTCAGCTCGGAGTGAAAAATACGAGAATATGACACAAAAACATGACTAGCAAACATATCTCACACGGAACTGTCATGTATATCTGAAGTAATTATCCATTTGCAACATCCCTGTAAATCAATACACGAATAATGGCGCCGGAATGAAAAATGTGCATTATTTTTTTGGGTGGGAGTCGAAATATCGATGGATCAATATTCAGATGGGCTGAAATATCGAATTAAAAAATGTCGAATGTTTGAATATAGATAGATCAATGTTCGGAGGGTTTATATAGTCGTAAATAAAAATTCCGAATACGGATATCTCGAAGTTGAAATATAGCGAAAAACAAAAACCGATTAAAAAAATATCGAGAGACATAATATCGATTTGCTTATATAAATAACACCAAATAATTTGAGAAGACGAATCTTCGAATTGTAAATATAGCGACGGTTCAAAAAACAGAAAGCATTAAATCGAACGGTCAAAAAGTCGAGTGGTTAAAATAGCGAACGGTCAAAATGTCGAACGGCCGGGATGGCGAAAACTTGTGATCGAGCAGTACATTCCTTGCGCTTCAGAGCGAAGCTGAGAGATGTGCAAATATTTTCTTTTAGCCAAACTGGTTCTACTGAAAAAATAATTCTCCACAAATGTTCCTTCGGTATAAATTTTCTCATCCAACAAAATGTATTCTTCGGTTGGAATTTTCGGTGTAGTACAAATTTTCTCTTTAACACAACTTTTCTCTTTGGTACAAATTTTATACCAGACAAAATTTTGACCGAAACGAAAAATTGTATCGAAAAGACAACTGTATCGAAACGAAAAATTGTTTCGAAGAGACAACTATATCGAAACGAAAAATTGTATCGAAGAGACAATTGCATCAAAGAGAACATTTGTACTATAATGAAAAATTTTCGCAAACAGAATTTTTTTACGAAAGACAAAATTTGATTTAAAAAACAAAATTCGTTTTGAAGAGAATAACTCTGATGTGGACATTTCTTCCGCGCGTTCACCCATCATAATCGTAAGTGCCGACGAATTTGAGGTAGGATATTAATTATTTTATCCAAGCAAAACGGAGACAAAGTAGCGATGGGTTAAACAGGCAAGTGGTCCGTATGACGAAAATTTGAAATATCGAGCCAATGCTACTTGCGCATCACAATGAAGGTGGCAGATAGCGTTAGCGGTCGGCTGGGACGGCGTCCATACCATGTTCGCTATTTTGGCATTCGCCACTTTGGCATTCGCCATTTTGACATTCGCCATTTCGGACCTTCGATATTTTGCGTCTCGATATATTGCTTTTCGCTATAGGCGGTATTACGAATATTAGATACTCGCTTTTTTCTGTTTCGGAGATATGGACGTTATAGATTGTTCGAATCTATATTTGTATGTCTCAAATTGCAAACGATCTGAATATACGTTTTCAGATAAATGAGCTCTCGAATAAATGATGCTTCGCTTTATAGTCCTTCGATTTTTTCTTCAGTCGAAACATTAAATTTCGAATAATTAAACCTTCGCTATTTTGAGAGTTCATAATTCTGTCGTTTCGAAATATTTGTCGATCTATATTTGGTCCTTCGATATTTTGATCCCCACCCATTTTTTTCCAAGAATCTCTCTCTCTTCTCTAATCCATTCGAAAAGATCTCTTAGGGTAAGTCCGGGGTAGTTGGATAGAGTTTTTTTAAGGATCCGCCAAAATAAAAGTGCGGACGTTCCTTAACTTATCTTCATTTGTAATGAAACCTTAAATATTTATTTTTACGATAATTTGCGAAATTAAAACAAACTCCTATCAGTTCAACCTTGAAATGACTATTTGTTTAAAATCACAATTGGCTGTCTCTATCGAAGTATCCGAGTGTGATGGCCATGGGAGTAGAAGTGAGATGGCCAGTTACCCAGCATTATGATCGCGGATTTCTTTTTAGTTTTATGTTTTTATTCTTAATTTTTTTCTTTTGTCCACATCCAGAACACATATAATCGAAACAGTATCATTTTTGTGTACCCAAAATTGGCACACTATCCACTGTAGCCAGTCTTTGATGAGACGAGTTTCATAATAACTTTCTCCACTACATTTTTTGTCATTGTTCTTATATCGTCTTTCTAAGGTCTTCCTAGGTATTTCGTAGGTTCTAGCGACCGCACGAACCGACAATTCGTCACTTTTTACAGCACTAATAGACGCTTTTAAGGCCTTAGGCCACAGTAACGGGTATAAAATCATGTGCGAATTTAACCATTTTTTATCGTATGAAAAAGTGATTCACTCATAAAATTAATTACACGTCTATTTAGTATAAATATCAAGCTGTTAAAAAAAATATATATATATTTTTTTCGATGTACAAATTGGCCGACAACTAATATTTTCGTTTGTTATCTTTTTTTAGGCGCTTCGTGGTGTGACATTTGGCATCCACAATTTTTTACCTAGAACAAAAAACAAAAATTCTCCTCAATCTACATTAGAATACCTAGAAAAGAACGTTCGGAATTTAAAAAATATTGTTTTCTTCAAAAGTTGTAGGTATTTGAACTTAAGAAATTAATTTTCAGTGAAAAATTTCGTTATAACTGCTCATAAACTGCTCATAAAATGAAAAGTTTTCGATTAATCAGAAATTCCGTAAGTACTTCTCTGCGAAATGCAATTAGGAACATAACCTTTAAATTTGAAGTAAATCGAGTGAAAATTGTTGAAGTTATTTGTCACGCCATTTGAAAAAAAGCTGTTTCGAGAAGTTTCGAGTAGTGGGCCATTTTGGACATCGAAAAAAAAATGTATTCTTCCTAACAGCTTGATATTCATGCTAAATAGATGTGTAATTAATTTTATGAGTGAATCACTTTTGCATACGAAAAAAAAATTGTTAAATTCGCACATGATTTTATACCCGTTACTGTGGCCTATGGCCTTAATGATTTTTGAGTCCAGTTCCCTCGTTGAGTAATTGCTTTCCAATTGTACTTATTAGGCATCTAAAACAAATATAGAAAAATGAATTACTTGAACACACTGCAACTAATACTATGGCCATCATACATCGACTGTACGTGGCCATCTCTCCTAATCTTTTATTACCGTTACTTTTACAAAATAACATCACCACAATGTAAAACATGAAACCTTCAAAAAAAAAATTAGCAGTAGACAGAATAATTAAAAAGGATTTTACTTACTTAACATTTTTTTGCCCAACTTTCGCTCGTACACTTACACCTGCGCACGACGCGAAGCGAATTAAGCAGTAACAGGTGAAATATAGTACGCGGTTCTATGAAATATTTCTATTGGCCATCTCTCCCTTATGGTCAGCTCCCCCAGAATTACCCTTTCTCTCTCTCTCTCTCTCTCTCTCTCTCTCTCTCTCTCTCTCTTTCTCTCTCTCTAATTTATTTTCGAATTATATTCTTTTACATTGAATACCAAGAGCATTGCTTCGCACCAAAATGAAAGCGGAGTCAAAACGAATTCAACAAAAAAATTGCCACGTTTTCGCGCGTCCACTCTTTTATCACGTGATGGATGCTAGTGCAGCTGCGTTACCGCACCGTTTTTCCCCCCTATATCTCCCCCTCGCAGTGCCGCCCTCCCTCGTCCTCTTATCCTTTGTCGGAGTCTCATCATGCGTGCATCATATCCAGAGTAGCGGGTCCTCCCTTTGTTCCTCCTATTAAGATGTGCATATACGAGCACGGACCCGCGCATATTCAAGTCGAACGAATTAGAAGCACCCTAAAATTATCGGTACGCGTTGAACAAGGCCCATTGATTACCACTGGTAATTGCCATTATGTTCCCATTCTCGTTCGAACCTCGCCGCAGATTCCCTTTGTCGGGATGTAACAAACTCTGTGCAATGCAGTATGTACTCGCTCGTTTCCACTACGTCCAGCGTCAACTACTTCTATGGATACTCTTTGTCTCTGCCTCTGTCCGTTTTCCTCTGTCGCTCTGTCTCTCTCCTACCATCCCTCTCTTCATGCCTACTAACCCCTCTGTCACAGCCTTCCTATCTCGATATACGATACAGTTGGGTACCTCAACTACCCCGTCAGCAGCACAACAGCTCTCGAATTTCCAAACCTCTTGGTTATTCAATAGAGATGTAACCAAGTGACGTCGGTGCCGTTGATAGGCGGATATGAATGGCTAACTTCCAATCTCATTGTATTCTCGTCCGTCATACATTGCACTATGGCGCAACAATATTGCCGGATTTATCATTGGTTGAGGTGGTCGGGTGACGCTTGCCTAAGATTTTTTACTCCTGGAGAAACTTCTTGTATGGGAGAATGAAATTGTTCCATTGAGTCCACATATTGAAATAGTTTAACAATGCCGCTATTCATCTACACAAGCCACTTCCACACTATGTATTTCGGAACTTTTCTCCGTTAGTTTATCACAGAATTCAATGGTTTAGGTGTCAAAGCTTGTGATTCTAGTTTGACGAGGAGCTACTCCTCTTCGATTTACTATCAGTTTAGGGGGGTGTCTTCAGGCGAGAAAAAAATTACTGGTTTTCAGGATTTTTTAAGGATAGATTTCTTTATTCTTTTTTTTTAATTAGGGTATGTTTTGATACTACTTTTGGCTGTTACATAGTATTTTTTGATTTTTATTAATCTTCAAAAATAGCCGGGGCACGGTCTTCTGAACGGGTTACGACGGATGCTGTCAGACGGCGTGATGCGTAGCGTCGGCGGGATTAATCTGAAAAATAACTAACGAAGATTTTTCTTTCATTAACACTTATATGGCAGATATGAACCAAGAAAATGATAGAAATATCGAAAATCAATGAAATGGTACGCTTTGAAACAAAAATATTGAATTTTCCAACAAAAATGGCTACATTTTGCAATAAAAAAATCCTTTTTTTATTTTTAACAAAATTTAGGATCATGTCTAAGACAATAAGGTTGGAAAGATTTATACCAAATTTCATAAGAATAGGTCGATTAGTTTTTTAGCTATACGTCACGCCAGTTTTACAAATGTAGTTTAAGACTCAAAAATGGTGAAGAAATCGTTCCTTTAAAAAAAATTACGAATATCAGCAAAAGAGAATCTCGCCCAGAGGTATCTCCCCCTTTAACCGAAAGATCATTTTATAACTGGTCCAGTGGACCGGTGAAGCTGTTTTTTAAAATAAAAGTTCTAAAACCGTTTCATGGATTTTTATACCAATGAAATAGTTTGCCATTTCGGCCAAAGACTAGAAATATTGATTTTTTTTCTAGTATCAGAATTCCTAAGTATGCTCGATCCGTATCTCCCCTACCATCAGAATTTCCATACCTATCGTGAGGTCCCCAATTCGATTTTTTTATAGATCCTACATATCAATAGCACCCCTCAATACCTCAAGATCGGTATCCATCGCCAACTCGTAACCGGAATACTATCGATCTTATCTCCGTCAATAAATGCTTGTGTATCGCTTCGTCCTTCCATACATCCTTGTATACACGCTATGCACTCACTACTATTGACTGTTCAATGCGGCAAATTTGATACCGAAGCCTTTGGCTAAGATAAGGCTGCTATAGATATAGGTACATAGAGAATCGTAATTGTCATCGACATTGTATCGAAAATCGTTTCAGTCTATATTTCTTTATGATCCTTTATTCTTCAATCTCTTCTGTAGCAAATAGCAACAAAATCAATAAATCAATGTTTCCACATTTGTCGGCAATTAATCCGCAATTTTGTCGGGGAATTATTCCAAATTTTTGCTTTTATGTGATAGCTGTCCATCATTGATCACAAGGGACGGTTCGACCTGCTTTTTTTTCACCTTTTTTAGCCAACGCAACGAGCCTCGCACCAGAAGCTTTCTGTCATACAATCATTGTTCTACGCTTCTCTCAGTGATCTGCGTGAAAATTCAACGTGACGAGGGAAAACAAAACCAACAAAAATGAATATACAATTCGCAATTCCGCGCTTGTACGTCCGAGGGTGACCACGCTTGGATGCATATTATCGCAACCGTGCCCAGGGGTATTAATGAAAAAAAAAAGAAAGAAACGATACATACACGTGCGTACGCCGTTTTCCAACGTCATATCTTGATCCCTCGGTACGCATCCGCCATGATTATTTGACACTTCCAAATGCATAAAGCCCGTCAAACCTCCGAATCGGAAAAATACGGAATAATCCTGGCTTCGTTGATTAAACATGACGCAACACGCGTTCGTAGTATGCCACGTAACGAGAAACGCAAAAAGAATATCGATTCGACTCTTCCCAAATAACGGGTGTCCTCGTGTCAACGATAATAATTGATACAACGTTAGCGTTGAATGTCATCGATATATTTGTTCCCTATTGATATTCGATAGCGTTCAATGCACCGTATAACAGACATTACGAGTGTAAACAAAAATGTGTTGTTTGCCATTTTAGTTCCTCCCGAGCTGCCTGTGATTTTGGACAGATGGAGTAGGATTTTGAACGGGACTGTGGGACCATACGAGGAGGATGACGATCTCACGCTGACCTGTCGCGTAACCGGTGGTAAGTTATAACTTTCTCACAAAAAAAAACGTTTCATTTTTACTTACTTGACCCTGTATCTAGGTTAAGTTCGGGGTAGTTGGCCACATATTTTTCAAGGATCCGTCAAATAAAAGTAGAGACGTTTCTTAACTTATCTTCAGTGTAATTGAACTTTGAACATTTAACTTTAAGATAATTTACGAAATTAAAACAAACTCTTATTAGATCAACCTTAAAATTACTATTGTTTCAAAATCACGATTGGCTATCTCTCCCGGCTATCTCTCCCGGTGTGATAGCCATAGGAGTAGAGGAGAGATGGCCAGTTACCCAGCATTATGCTCTCGGTTTTCTCTTTGGTTTTGTGTTTTGGTTCTTAATTTTTGTTTTCTTTTGGCCACATCTAGAACACATATAATCGAAATCAGTATAATTTTCGTCTACCCAAACTTAGCACACTATCCACTGAAGCCACTCTTCGATGTAACGAGTTTCATAATAATTTTCTCCGCAACATTTTTTGTCATTGTTCTTACATCGTCTTTCTAAGGTCTTCCCAGGTATTTCGTAGGTCCTAGCGGCCACACGAACCGACAATTCATAATTTTTTACAGCATTAATAGCTGCTTTTAATGATTCTTGAGTCCAGTTCCCTCGTAGAGCAATTGCGTTTCTCTTGTACTTATTAGGCATCTAAAACAAATGTAGAAAAAATGGATTACTTGAACACATTACAACTAATACTATGTCCATCATACACGGACTGTACGTGGCCATCTCTCCTAATCTCCCGGGACAGATGGCCACATCTAAAACGTAAACAAGTAGAAACAATACATGCGAAATCTTGAGCTTATAACAAAGCGCTGTTCGTGAACTATTCAAGAAATACAAACGTAACCATTACTTTCACAAAACATCACCACAATGTAAAACATGAAACCTTCAAAAAAATTAGGGTAAATATTTACAAGTGGGGCTCCTGCTAGAAAAGGGGTTTAGAAATTTTGTACCGAGTCGATGTATTTCAGGGCACGTTGTTTATAATATTTAAGTTGGGAGAAGACAATTTCAACCCTTATTTCAACCCCCAAACGCTTTTTTTTATTTTTTTAAAGATATGGAGGGAACGGGTTTGGTGACATCAAGTGGGTCAAATGACATGGGTTTGGCTTTCTTTGGGTATGTTTGGGTTTGGGCAATATTTTTTCTCAATAAAATACCCCTCCCCCATCATAAAAAACATATTTTCATACTGCAGAATAACCCCGAACACGTGAACAAAATTTTTGAGCCGATTGGGGCTGAAGCCCCACTTGTAAATATTTACCAAAATTAGCAGTAGACAAAACAATTGAAATGGATTTTACTTGACATTTTTTTGCCAAAATTTTGCCCGTACACTTACACTTGCACACGGCGCGAAGCGAATTAAGCAGTAAGAGGTGAAATATAGTGCTCGGCTCTATGAAACATTTCCATTGGCCATCACTCCCTTATGGCCAACTCCCCCGGAATTACCCCACATACAAACATATTTGTAGCATTCTCTTTTTATGGGCTGGAGTTTTTTTACCGAACGAATAAAATTGCCATACAAGACTTTCCTCATTTGCAGAATTTTTTGTTGCAAATTCTCCGTACTCTCTAGTACTCGCTAAATTGTGGAAAAGATGGAATAACAACAAGTACGGGCGAAAAATAATGACGGAGTAAAATCAAAAGTTTAATGAGCGAATACGAAACGAAAGTAATGAATATGGAGAAAAACAAATAAATGTTCCGTTAGGAGTAACGGAACATTTATTTGTTTTTCTACGTATTCACTAATTTTGTTTCGTATTCGCTCATTAAACTTTTCATCTTACTCCGCCATTATTTTTCGCCCGTACTTGTTGTTATTTCATCTTTTTCACATCTAGTTCCAAATTAGTTATTCCATCTTTTCCACATTAATTTCGTTCCGAATGCGAAACGAAATTAATGAATATGGAGAAAAACAAATAAATGTTCCGTTAGGAGTAACGGAACATTTATTTGTTTTTCTCCGTATTCACTAATTTTGTTTCGTATTCGCTCTTTGAACTTTTCATCTTACTCCGCCATTATTTTTCGCCTGTACTTGTTATTCCATCGCGCCCAATCGAGTGGAGACTCGATTGGGCGCGAGCGGCTGCGCAAACCGGCTACGGTAATCCCGTACAAAAAACGCACGAGGTAGACTCCCGACGAAAGAGCATCATCAGCGAGGGTGAAAGAAGACTTTGGAGCTATTGGGCTTTTGCGTTTGGCACAAATTGCGAAAATTTCTAGCCCCCTTCCTCTCACGACGGTGTATATAGAGTTAAATATGATTGTACGGTAGAGAGGACCGTGGTCGCAGGGTTTTGACGCCGCTGGTGCGATGGCGCGGTATTATTAGATCAGGCAACTTTTTATCGGAGACTGAGTGAGGCTAAGTGAAAAGTTCCGCATTTCGTCGAAGAGAAAGGCTAGCGGAATTGAGGAAGAATAGAAATGAGAAGGAGGGGGACGAAGGAGAAGAATATCGTAGTCTCGATTGCTGGAGGCATTCCTATGTCAACTTCACTTAGCAGCTTACATACCTCAAATCGAGCCGAAAATTCGCGTGGTTGAGCATTTTTGAAACAATAAACCGCAGACAATCAGAAAAAAATATCCTTTATACATCATTTATCAGTAGTTTGACTAGATTATATTTTTGTTTATTTATTTAGCAATAAATTATTCATGTTCGCGTACGTTGTTCAGGCCTGCGTCGAAATACAGGTTCCCATGGTCCGTACAAAAAAAATACAAAAAGATTCTATTAATTTTTTAGTTCTGATCTGTCGAGGCCAACTTGTGAATTTCGAAAGAGAAACAAATTGTGACGTTTTGATGTCAATCCTTTTTTTTCGTATCAAATTTTGCGTTTAAAATATTTAAAGGGGATGTTAAGGAGAAAAAATAAAAAATAGCTCGACAGATTACAGAAATTCTATTTCCTAGGATTTTGAATTGTTTTTTTATAACTGAAAAGTAGATCGAAGGATTATGAAAAGGCTGTGACTTATGAAATAAATAAAAACTGCATGAAGAAATGGTAGAAACTGTTCAAGTTATCGTGAAGACCATCTCGAAAAATGGAGCGAATGAAATGGAGTGAATAAATCCCGTTTAAACCCACTCGCGCCCAAACCAACCCCTTCACGCTCGCGGCCACATTTACCCCCGTAACTCCGTCCCCAGTTGACATTTTGGAACATACTACATGTTTTAAAGTTGCATCAAAGTGTGGAGGATGATAATGAACATTGAAGAAATATTTTTTTGTAAATGCAGGAATTATATAGCCACTTAATTTTTATCTGATCATCGTAGCTATTTTCTTTTCAATATTCAGATTTGTATTTCATTTTAATAGGTGTTCGAAATGACCTTAAACGACTTTGACACTCTAATGTTTGTTATGTAGCTTGAGATGCCCCACAAGATGATTGAAAAAAAATGTACCATTCCATTTAAAAAAGTGGAGGTGACCTTCACAGTGCGTTAGCGCCTCCACCGAAAAAAAAATGGTCGCAGCTGATGGCCCCCTTCACACCGTATAACTTTTATCTGGAACATTTTTTTGTGACGCCGATAATTACCGAGTTAATTCGGGTGGCAGAGATAAGAAGGACACCCTGTATATCGACACGAAAGTAGTAGCTTCAGTCCAACTGCGAGAATTCATGAAGAATCCCTTTGATAAAAATTGCTGAACGGGTTATGCCTAGTTGTAACAGTCGAAAACAGCTCATTTTTCGGGATTTTTAAAGAAACTCTTAATTATAAATATCGATAAAAATTAAGTTTTTGAAGAAATATCATCTGAAGAACACAGTTTTTTGTGTAAAAATATTGAATCATAATCGATTTACAGCCGATGTCCGGAAAGCACCTCTCGAAAACGTCTTTTGCGGTGAGCAATGCCCTTCTGAACCCGGTTATCTAATATCAAAAAATCAAAAAGATTTCGTTAGTATATTAGATTATCTTTTAATTAATCAAAGGAATTTCCGGAATATAATTTTTTTCAACGGCGCTCGTTCAACGTAAGAGTCGAGTTTTTTTTCGAAAAAATGGGCATTTTTCGTTCGTGAAATCAAAAGTATACATCAGGAAAAGAAATCCTTCAATCATGTACTATATTTTTACAGCTGAAAAAAGCCCTACAAATTTTGGAAAGATCGATGCAGTAGTTTTTTAGATATTTCGCTCACCGACTTTGAAAACGTACTTTCGAGAAAATGCGTTATAGTTTTGAACGACGCTCGAAGCGTTCCGACGGGCGTCGACATAACAGCCTATGCATGTATCAATTTTTATCCAATCACCTTGAAATTTTCAGGGAACATTTATAAGATGATATACTGTATTGATTTGGAATAAAAGATTTTTCGACTTTTACAATTAGGCAGAACCCCTTAACGTTCCTGAAGAATTAACATGTAGTTTCGAACCTGCAAACTAAGCCGAGCACATGAGGTTCAACCCAATAAAACTGATACAAACCCGAAGAATTTTTTCAGGTACAACTAAAATCGCGTCCATCCGTCGACACACGCCGTCATTATAGTTCTGAAAAAACGACGAGGATTTTCAATTGACAGCTTAACTGGACCGTCGTTTCAGTACAGTGTCAATTTTTTATTACCCAAAAAAATTAGATGCCGGTTTGCAACTTTCACCTAGTTTCTACAATTGCGTGAAAGTAGCTTGGAGTTAAAAGGAATTGTTTTTAAGGCGTTACCCCCACTTGTAGCGTAAAAAAGGCCTTTTTCATGAATTTTTTTTAAAGAAAACTACAAAACTTTTTTAATCGATCAATATACCATCTCAAAGAACACATCTTGAAGAACTTTCAGTAATTTTTTTATGGAAAAATATTACATTGTTTAGTGGCAAATGGCCGTCAATGAAATAATGTTTTTATGTACACGGTTTGCGGTGACCAACATTGCGGCGAAGTGGTTCATCTGAAAAAAAAATGCGGATGGATTTAGTCAAATATAAGTATAAACTAGTCTTTAATCGGAGGATTTTAAAAAATATTCATTTTTCACAAAATGGCGGTCAGTCAAAGTTAATGGTTTGATTTTAACGAAAAAAAACGGCCGTTTTTTGGCTACAAAACGGCCATTTTTTTTTCGAAAAAAAAATCGAACGATTAAAGACTACATTTTTATGTATTAAATAAGCCTGCAAAATTTCAAGAAGATCGGTTCATTAGTGTTCGAGTAATCTTGGTCACCGACTTCAGAAATGCCATTTTGAGAAAAACGCGTTTAAAGTTTCAATTTCAGTTTACACGAAGAAAATATTTTTTTTTGTAAACTTACATAGAGTCATCTATTCCGGGCCCATACAGAAGTATGGGCCCGGATACTTATACTTATACTTCAAAAAAATGCAATAAAAAAAATCGATTTTTTCAAAATCGCAAGTGGGGGTAACCCCTTAAGAGCTTATACCACTGTAGAATTGTTAAATAATTGATTTTTTATTGACTTGAGAGATGCTTTTTATTGACTTGAGAACACATTTTTCAAAACGGTACGCAGCATAACTCCAACAACTTTTATCCTTTTCACTCAAAATTTGGAGCACATCTTTAAAATCACATTCCGGAGAGAAATACGTACGAGACGTTCCATGAGTTAAATATAACATTAGTTATTGACAAATGATTGTCCTTTTTTCTGTCGAAAATTGAGTTTTTACTTCAAATGCTTGCCAATTACACCAAAATTTATATTTCCAAAATCCCTTACATGTTTCTCTAGCTAAACTCATGTAAATTAATAGAATTTAAAAAAAAAATCAAATTTAAATTTGCGTTAGTATAGTGCGTGCCGCAGAGCGTCTCAAATTCAACATTCCTCGCGAAAAAGGCTCCAGCGTCACCATTTAATAATTTTTTTTTTCACTTGAAGGTATTTCACTTGACTGATAACATCCTTGAATATTATTATCCTCTTACTTGTCCTCCCACCCCAAATAAAATCGCGAAATATCACTTTATTTTAGACGTTTACAGTGGCTCTTAAGCTATTAAGCCCTTAATCTCTCATACTAACCCAACGACGCACTCTTCTAACGTGTCCATATAGTTCCTTCATCGATAAAAAAAAATTGCTGTTATCATCGCAGTCGTACCTTTTCAATAGAAATTATTCACGGTGTCGTCTTTGTCCTCTACTGTTTTTTTTTTTTTTTTTTTTTGAGATCATCCGACATCGTCCCATATCGGTGCGGAGAATCTCTCTTCTCCTTCCACGCAATGTTTTGCGCAAACACGACTCGCAAGGAGAAAATACACGAAGGAAAAGTGTAAATGCACTTCCTAGAGAACTCCCCCTCTTCTAATGTTTCGTCCTTTTTGCTACTCCCATGTCCGACTCGACGCTGCCTTATCTACTGGATCCGTTCGGAACCCAGTGGGAAAATAAGTACAAAAATAAACACCGTGAATTAAAAGACCTCCCGTTATCACCACTTGCGATATTCCTATCCTGTTCCGTATTTTCTGTGTCTGATGTACGATGGGAAGCAAGAGCTGGTGACGATATAAATTATCGCGAGCTAAGGAAGAATTGTCGAGTTGCAAAGTACGTCGCAAAGTATGAAGAAGTACTCTCGTTTGTACTTATATCAGTCTGGAGTGTGAGAAGAGATTGGGCTCTGTTTAGTTATAGACATTTTTACAATAACTCTCTCTCTCTCTCTCCCTCTCTCTCTCTTCTTTGCATGGTGCTCCATAGAAAAAAGAGGGAGAGAGAGCTCGGAGAAATTGTAGAAATGTCCATAACTAAATTTTTGTCAACAAATCTAAATATTAAATTCAATTGACAACTAATAAATCCTAATTATGGTTATGAGCTTAAGGGGCAAGATACCTTCAGGCGAGGAAAAAATTTCTGATTTTCATCATTGTTTTTTTTTAAAGGAAAGATAACTTCCTTATTTTTTAGACTGCTGAAATAGATGAATTAGTTCGGTTTATTGTTTCACTTGCGAGGGGGGCTACCTTTAGGCGAGGAAACAATGGCAGATCTTCATGATTTTTTTTTAAGAAAGCATTCCTTTACCTCTTTTAAGTCTTAAGGTATGTTTTATTACTACTTTTGGTTGTTACATGGTATTTTTTTTATTAATCTTCAAAAATGGAGGAGGTATGGCACGGTCTTCTAAACGGGTTGCGGCGGATGTTGTTAGACGGCGTGACACGTAGCGTCGATAGCGAAGCGGGATTAATCTGAAAAATAACTAACGAAAATTCTTCTTTCGTTAACACTCATACGCAGAATATGAACCAAGAAAAAGTTAGAAATATTGGAAATCGATGAAACGGCACACTTTGAAACAAAAAGATTGAATTTTCCGAAAAAAATTGCCAAATTTTGCAATAGAAAAATGCTTTTGTTTTTATTTTCTAGAACATTTAGGGTCATGTTTTAAACAATAATGTTAGGAAGATTTATACTTAATTTCATCAGAATCGGTCGATTAGTTTTTTAGTTATACGTCACGACAGTTTCAAAAATGCAGTTTCGAAGACCGTGCCATGCCTTTACTATTTTTGAAGATTAATAAAAAAAAGCATGTAACAGGCAAAAGTAGTTATAAAATATACCCTTTATCTAAAAAATAGCGGAAAAATATTTTCTTTGAAAAAAAATCATGAAAATCGGCAATTTTTTTCCTCGCCTAACGGTATATATTTACTCTGTCTTGACAATGAAATGACACACGCTGACAGACTTCGACGTCAGCGTGTCCTGCTGTAATACTCTGTCGATTTTCAGCAACCACGTATATGTGAATGAGCAAAACCCCATTTTATCACAATTATCAGTTATATTATCGATTATACAATTTATCATTACCTATACGATATCTTTCGGTATTGCCCTCAGATATATTCTCACGGAATGCCACGATTCAAGTTTCAAAGTGTGTTTCTCGTATTGCTGTAATCTACTTCCCTTCGATTTACGATAAACTGCCAAAAACGATCATTTTCTAACATGTTTCGAACACAATTTTCTACGGTAAGTGAAGCAGTAATATTTTCGTAATCACGTATACCCGGAGTGATTAAAAATCGCAAATACGACTTTTCTTGATAAATCACTGGGGAAAATAATTTCGAGCGAACACTCGTCCACTTTGCGAAGAAAAAAAATGAATCAGTATTTGTACCAATGCATAGACTCGTCCACGGTTGAAAGTATAACGCGTGAAGTCAACGTGTGATCACATTGCTGCTTCCCTTCGATTGGCGATTAGCTCGCAGATGATGATTTGCCAACCTAATTTCGTCTACGTTTCCTTCCAAATGGCAAATATCAGAGAGGTCCCCATATAGGGTCGCCTGTCGTAACAAAAATGCCAGCATTCAGCCATTAAACGGTTTGCTGATAATCGGCCAATAATTCGTCGACCAGCATTGGGGTACTGTAGGCGGATGAACGGCTTGCCAGATCTATGCCAGCCATTCGTGGGCCAATACTATCGCACCGATAATATGGCGATCAGCATTGGGGTATCGTAGGCAGATGAACGGCTTGCCAGTTCTATGCCAGCCATTGGTGGGCCAATACCATCGCACCGATAATATGGCGATCAGCATTGGGGTATCGTAGGCGGATGAACGGCTTGCCAGATCTATTCCAGCCATTGATGGTTTTTTTTTTGGGCGTTTTGCAAATGCAGGTCGTTAAACTGTAACACGTAAAAATAAGGGATAAGGTTTCGAAAAGCATATCCTACTGATGAAGCTGAAATTTTGCACCGACCTTCTTTTCAATATTTTAAGAGAACCTTTAAAAGGATATTGGCGACTAGCAATAGTTTTCGATATATCGGATATTGAAAGTTATTTATTGTTCTGCGCTTCTACTATATTAAATAAATCCAAACAAAGCCATCCCACATGGCAAGTGATATGCACATACGGGCGAGCACTGTTTGCCAGGAAGCAGCGCGGCCGGAGGAGTGGGGGGTATCTATGGGATATACAGATATACTCGTATGGCGTGAAATAATAAACTTTACAATGCGATGTATGGAAAACTATTGCTAGTCGTCAAAAATCCGTTAACGGTTTCTCTTAGGATAATGAGAGGAAGTTCGGTGCAAAATTTCAGCTCGATCAGAGGAGTATGCTTTTCGGAACTTCACCCAAAACGAGCGAGTTATTTTTACAGCATAAATGGACCAAAAAAATTGTCGGTAAACTTTAATGTTACGAATAAAATTATCGGCATAAAAGTAAGGAACGAACAAACGATGGGTTCTGTAAGTGTTAAAATGGCTAAGTGGGTAGGGCGCTCGACACTAGAACGAAAGGCGCAGGTTCGATCCCGATGAAAGGTAAAAATTTGAACAATGCAGAAACTGTTTTTAATGCAATTATTCTATGTACATGGACATAAGTAAAGCACAAGAAAACAAAAAAGATACTACTAGAATTTTTATATTCATAATTTGTCAATTTTTTGTTTTTCATTTCCGGCAGAAGATCCGGCAGCCGTTGCTGGGCCAATATGGGCGTATGATAGTTGGCCCAGTCTTAGCAGCCATTCATGGTTTACCATTACCAACCATGCATGGTGCGGATCTGGCCCGATTATATAGCCATTACCGCGCCATCGTTTGTTCTCTGGCAACCAGTCGTGGGCCATTACTGTGCCGATTGTAAAACCCTATTTGGGTCTCTCTCCCCTAGCGCCTCGTCCTCGAAATCTCAAGCCATCGGTACAGCCGTTCTTTGAGAAAAGTTCCAAAGACTCTTGACGATTTTCTCAACCAGCGGAATCGTATGAAATTTTTGCTCCAGGAAGAGTCAAAATGCGTTTACCGATCGAGCCAAGAACACACTTCCGGTCCTATTCGACATAAAACGGCCCATAAGCCCACTCGCATGGTCGAACATGCCCCACTGTGCTTGTCTTTAACGAGCGGATGCGCAGGAGTTAATTCTCCTATCGGCAAATGACTCGGAGATATCGTCTCGGAGCTCTTATACTACATACTTGGAAGACATAGACCCGCGACGCCACGGCGACTGACCCGAAGCGCGTTTCCGGTTGCTCTGCCTGCGCTGCCGCAACGTACGTATATTCGGACTTAAACGGCAACTGCTGGGGTAATGTCCGACTCGCGTAGCCCTATCTACTGGGCACTAAAGTGCGGATTTTAATCCGCGGATGCCAAGCAGTATCTTTGAGGATTAGAGAGAAGCAGCGAGAAAAGGGGCTGAGGGGGCGGGGAGAATAGACATCACGATTCTCTGGGCCCATATGCTTTCACCGAAAAACTTCCATGCGGTCACCAGCGCCCTCTATTATACTCTTTCCATTTCGCTAGCCAGCGCCCTCTATACACTTTTTATCTCCCTTGCCAACGCCCTCTATAAACTTTTTCTCTCCTCCCTGTCCCTCCTCTTTCTCTCGCTCTCTTACTCTGAAACAGCCACAACCCTCGTCCGTAGATCGTCGCCCTACCCTACACCCCCTACTTTATCGATCTATATCTTTTATACACGCCGTACCTACGACGGCCCTTCGCTCGCGACGATGTCGTGCTCGAAATATTTCAAGCGAATAGCCCACGTACGGATTTTACTGCGATGCCGTAAAGGGTTACCCGATTTTCTGGTCTACCTGACGAACGGAAAATTGGAAACTTGGTCGACTCTACGGAACGAGCGTACTTTCGCGGACGGATAAACAAAGCTCACGGGCGAAGGAACGGGATAAAAGGGAAATAATATTGAGTGAGGAATCCTCTTGTATTTGAAGATTATGATTTATATGAATATATTTCATTGTCGTCGATTGAATTCAATACCCGTGCGGACATTTTCGTAGGGATCCAATTGGATTCCCATACTTGTTGTCCTGATGGGGATCCAATGGGTCGTCGCATTGGATCACTGTGCTAAAACGTCAGGCTTGTACGGTGGATTCTAATCGGGGTTTCCCATTGGACTCCTATCCACAAATCCAATTTGAATCCAGTTTGAATCCTTAACGATTCCCATATTATCGCACAGAATCCGATACGATTCTTGATGGATCCCGTCGTATTGTGTACGTTGAATTTTCGAAACAAAATGTATGGATTTACAAAATGAGTGGATCTTTGAAAAGTATGAATCTTATGTTTTTGGGAATTTAATTTAGAGAAACGGTTAAATTTACAGTATTAGTGTTTCACAGTTATATCTATATGTGTTTGAAGGGACATCTTAAATTTTTCGAAAGAATTTTATTCGAAATTGTACACGATATTTGATGTTGTGCAGGTCATGTCGCGAATTTTTTTTTTTGTCGTGGGCGTTGTGATTGCGGCCGTCCTTGTTGAAATCCTTGTTGAATTTGAAACAAACGATTTTTGAAAATTCTATTCTTAACGAATGTGGTTATCGTTATTGACCACGAATGTCGTTATCGACCCTGTAATAAATAAAAAATAAGGACAAATTTACGAAATGGAGTTGTTTGAAAAAGAGACATTCGTAAAGAAAAGAATTTTTCTTAAGGCCTTAGGCCACAGTAACGGGTACAAAATCATGTGCGAATTTAACAATTTTTTTCGTATGAAAAAATGATTCACTCATAAAATTAATTACACATTTACTTAGTATGAGTATCAAGCTGTTAGAAAATATATATATTTTTCGTTTCGATGCACAAAACGGCCGACTACTCGAAACTTCTCGATACAGCTTTTTTCCAATTGGCGTGAGAAATAACTTCAACAATTTTCACTCGATTTACTTCAAATTTAAAAATTATGTTCCTAATTGCATTTCGCAGAGAAGTACGTACGGAATTTCTGATTAATCGAAAACTTTTCATTTTATGAGCAGCTTATGAGCAGTTATAACGAAATTTTTCACTGAAAATTCATTTCTTAAGTTCAAATACCTACAAATTTGAAAAAAAAAACAATATTTTTTAAATCCCGTACGTACTTCTCTAGGTATTCTAATGTAGATTGACGAGAATTTTTGTTTTTTGGTCTAGGTATAAAATTGTGGATGCTAAATGTCACGCCGCGGTGCGCCTGAAAAAAGATAACAAAAGAAAATATTAGTAGTCGGCCATTTTGTACATCGAAAAAAAATATATATATTTTCTATCAGCTTGATATTCATATTAAATATATGTGTAATTAATTTTATGAGTGAACCACTTTTTCATACGAAAAAAAAAAATTGTTAAATTCGCACATGATTTTATATCCGTTACTGTGTCCTAAGGCCTTAAATCGTTTATTTCAGATGACAAGGATGGCCGCAATCACAACGCACGACGAAAAAAATTCGCGGCATGACCTGTGCGACATCAAACATCATGTATAGTTTACAATAAAATGTTTTGAAAAAAATGTTAAACGTTACTTCAAACATATATAAGTATAACTGTGAAATGGAGACTGTAGATTTGACCGTTTCTCAAAATTTAAAATCCAAAAAATCACCTTCAATATAGGTGGTCACACTAGAATACGTCCTTGAAAAAGTATATCTTAAAAATCAATTTGAATCACATAATCGTAAATCCACTGTAATTATCGTATTTAACATACTATCACCACTCACCTTAACACTCACGAAACGTGCAGTTTATGTTTCAACACGCCGAGTTTTTTTCTCGTGGCTTTTTAATTTTTTTTCGATTCAAACGTGGTAAGATTTCTCAAACGGTGTTCATCGGAAAACAGTGCAGAATTCATTTGATGGCCAATGTGCGGGGTTCCTAACTAATCCCTATAGAAATACGGATGCATCTTGGGACTCCTCAACAAATTTGTGCACGGGATCACGAAAGGATTTTTTTTCGGAGATCCAACAAATTCCGGTTGAAAATTGCAAATAGAAATTCTAAAACGTCACCTATTGGGAAAAAGCGCGAAATCCACTTGGATTTTTAAAGTGGATTCCCTACGAGCAGCATCCCTATCAAACCCCATAGGGATGTGATAGGATCTGAGGAGTCCCAAATAAATTTCCGCACGGATACTATCGTCACATAAATTGACGTCTGTCGCATTTTATTAACGAAAAGTTGACAAGCAACCACGTGGATACGAAAAATAGATTACGCAGGATAATTTTAAAAATAAACGTAACAAGCGAGAGCGAAAAAATGGTCTCCCGCGTCTTTCCGCGTGGGGCACTTCGTTGAGACAAATGTTCGTCTTGATCTCACACCGACCTAAATTATCCATACGACAACGACGAGACAAAAGAAAAGGATATATTTTCTCAGGAAAGAATGATACGACGGTTAAAACGCAATCATGACCGACGAGAATCGTGAATAACAATGATACGAACCTAATCTGCAATCCTGCTACGTAGAAAAGCTCGAGAAAGCGAAATGATAGAAGAGGCGAGTGAGTTTCTCGTGGGGATGCGAAGAGATCGTCACGCTATTTTAAGTATCGCGTTCCGGCGTATATCCGCGAGATTAAACCGCGATTCCGCGGGTTTACATCGTGAATAGTAATGAAAGAGAACCGTTGAGAAAGTATGGGCCTTTCCGTGGAAACTTTATTCACTTTTTCGAAACTCAACCTTCCCTGTATCGATCCACGCGTTCTTAGACCCAAATGTAGAACGAAGAATCGAGCCTTTCAGTTTGATCTAAAGTTACAGTTTGCTCGTTTTTAGGAAGAAAACATTTATTTTTTGTTGCCTCTGCCACTCCTGCGTAAAAGTTTATCGGTAATGAAGAACTTTTTTATTACTTTTTTAGAGAACCAGCGCATACTGAATTCGAACCAATGGATAAAAAACTATAACAAATATCCTCAGAAATAGATAGGTCCAGGTTTTAATAAAGTGCTTACACCGAGTTCGAATTTTTGAAATGATCGATTTTTGGTTTTCGACGGATTCTCGAAATATAATGTTAAAAAAATAATCTCTAAAAATGTTCAAGTCGGTCCGTTTAAAATTGAGAGAGATGTGGGCGTTTATGGATAGGTTCCGCGAACAGGCGAACTTTAAACGGTTTTTTCTCAAATTGACTTTGTCAAAATCACGCCACCTCAAAAATCACTGCACGGATTAGAACATGGATACCGGTTTCTCGATAATATCGAAAAACCGGATATTATCAAAAATGCGATATTGAAAAAGCGATGTTGGACTCAAATATCAGGTTGATAAAAAAGTTTTGTCGCAAAAATTTTAAAAATGTCTTTTTACGTATTGACGCAATATGACATTGAGCTATGTCGAGAATATTCTAGAATGTTTTCTACTCTTCCGCGTGACAGGGTATAAAAGGGCGAGCGCGCGTTCTAGTGGACAGAAATGGCTTCGATCTCGCAGGAGCAACTTCGAGCGATCATTTTTTACGAATGGCGGCGCGGCACGAACGCAAGCACAACCGCTAAAAATATACAGGATGCATTCAGCGAGAACGTAGTTTCTCATCGAACAGTCCAGCGTTGGTTCAATCGTTTTAAATTTGGAGACACAAGCCTTGAAGACAAGGAACGTTCCGGACGACCGTCGACCATCGATGATGAAGCATTACTCCGCTGCATCAAAGAAAAACCGGAAGCAAGTACGCACGAGCTAGCTAGAGAACTTGGCTGCACCCAACCGTCAATAGTCACTCACTTACACAACTTGGGATACAGGAAGGTTCTAGCTCAATGGATACCACACCGTCTCACCGACGACAATAAGAACTGTCGCGTGACCATCTGCCAGTCTCTCCTGCTTCGCCACCATCGCAAGGAGTTTTTAGAAGATCTTGTGACGGGAGATGAAAACTGGGTCTTGTATGATAACAGAACGCGTTTAGCCTACTGGCTTCCTATCGGAGAAAAACCGCCACACCAACCGAAATCTGATCGTCACTCACAAAAGGTTTTGTTGTGCTGTTTCTGGGACGCAAAGGGAATGCTGTTTCACAATTTTCTCCCTGTAGGTAAGACGATCTCCTCTACACGATACATCGAAAATCTCCAGGAATTGGCAAAAGCTATAAGAAAAAAACGGCCAAGACGCGCGACTGTGCACCTTCTCCACGACAACGCGAGACCCCATGGCGCAAAGGAAACCCACAAAACAATCACTGAGCTTCACTGGAATACCGTTCCTCATCCACCATACTCTCCCGACATCGCGCCATCTGCCTACCATTTGTTCAGACATTTGAAGGCATATTTGAGAAACAAAACTTTCGAAAACGTCGACGATCTCAGAAGGGATATTTCAAATTTCTTTGAGTTCCAGCCGCCGCAGTTTTGGGCAAAAGGAATAAATGAGTTGCCAACTAGATGGTCGAGTGTCATAGAAACCGATGGCGAATATATTGTTGATTAGAAATGTTTTGTATAAGATATATAAATAAATAAATTATATTGAAATTATTGCGACAAAACTTTTTTATCAACCTGATAATACCGATATTTCGATATCAGAGTTGAAAACATTAAAATATACTTATAATTGTTATTATTTCCATTTAAGTGACTTTTACTTGTTTTTTCACTACTTTAAGTAGCCTTAAGGGGAGATATACACCTAGGAGCCGGAAAAAGGTCAGTTTTGTGATTTTTTTCAAGGAAAACTATTTGAAAATTCGGATTGGGGTTTTAATTATCTAAAAGTATATACATTCAAACATATGTTTAATTTTCTTTATTTAAAAATATCAAAAATATACAAGGATATTGTATGATGCTTGGAGCGTCGTAAAAAAATCTGCGTATACGGTACCCACTGGCGTTTCTTCAAAAATCATCTGAAAAAAAAAACCGAGAAGATCATTAAATTAGATACCATAATCTAGTACTTGTCATACCCGATTTTGAAAATATCGATTTATGACAAAATGGCGGACGTTTGAACATAAATAGTGATTTTTGGGCCAAAAATTAGTTATTATTTTGCCTATAAAACAAAAACTAAGTAACGGAAGAAAAAAACCTATGACAAGTACTAGATAACGGTGTATAGAATAACCACAAAAAACCTCAAGGCAATCGGTTCATTGGTTTTCGAGAAATTTTGGGTACCGATTTGAAAAATGTGGTTTTGAGAAAAATGCGTTTGAAAATTTGGGAATGAATAAATCATGAAATTTGTCAACTTACATGGAATCGTCGATACCAGGCCCATAGTGTAGGTCTTCTACGGTTGACGGAATGTTCATAGCTTCTCAATCCTCGACCTCGACCATCTAGGTGTATATCTCTCCTTAAAATATTATTACCTACATTCAATATTTCCGGAGTGTCAATGTATTTATCCACGAGTGTGAAATCAGAAAGGGTCTTTCCTTCCGCGGCTTACACCTGCAATAAGATAAGGTCGTCTCTGGAAGTCGAAACTTCAGATGCCCTCTGTTTTTTGCGGTCACCGTTTCAATAATCTCAATCTCGTTAATTAAAGTGACCATGCTGTTGGCTGCCTGCCACAAGCTATGCCATTTGTTTGCCTTCTGGTAGCTACTGCTGCGCTGACTTTCGTAAAACTTCCTAATTTAAATTGTTCTTGTTTACTAATTTTTATTTGCATAAAAGTTCGTATTTTTTCTTTGTTTGTTTATTAATTATATGTTGGGTTGGATATACAGGGTGTTAGGAAGGTCGATGCAAAGCCTTAAGGGGGTGATAGGTCACCTCGTTAGAGACATATCTCACCTAGGTTACCTTAGTCCAAAGTCTAAGGATTTCGAGTTATCATGGTAAGTAAGATTTTTGGAATATTGCCCAAAATTAGGTACTGAAAAAATGTCCAAAAGATATCGCGTAACTTGCGGATAATTGTGAAAAAATGCGTACCGTAAAATGGGGTTACTTTGAACAAGTTTTGGAAGTTTTTGTAGGTAACTTTTTTTAACATCCTAAATTCCAACTTTTTTCGCTCCAATAGTGTGTCCTTTGGCTATCAAATGTATAAGAAAGTCAAGTCCCACCACAACCCCACAATTTTACATATTTTGTTTTTAGTGTCAAAGTAACCTAGAGGTCGGGGTTTCTTCAACAAGGCATTGAAATGCAACTTATGCTAGAGATCAAGAGTTACTTTGTCATCATTTTGTTTTTTTATGAAGAACAACGATTTGTTTTCAATTAAATTATCATCTTCATTAAGGAGTTTCGGACACCAAAATCGAAATGCTCGTAGACAATTGATTCATATCACCGAGAGGTTAATTTAGGGTGCGTTAACTGTCCAAAAATTAATCCGTTTCACCACACAGTTTTGGAGATTTTGAAGGTTCAAGTTTCGTTTTGTTCGAGTATTATTAATGAACCAAGTGGAGAAACCGCTTAACTTTTTAACACGACATTCCTGACACTAATCGCAGTTTGGTCAGTTTTTTTAAATTTCCAATCAAAGCATTATTTTAACCCCTACAGCCCTATAGCTAGTGTGTACGAAATGCCACGTGTATTACCGAATGGATGAAGGTTCAAGTTGAACCTTCATTGCACGTGGCACTTCGTAAACACTAGTTATGGGGCTGTAGGGGTTAAAATAATGCTTCAATTTAAATTTAGAAAACTGAACAAACTGCGGTTAGTGTCAGAAATGTCGTGTTAAAAAATTAAGCGGTTTCTCCACTTGGTTAATTTATAATACTCGAACAAAACTCAACTTGAACATTAAAAATCTCCGAAGCTATGTGGTGAAACCGATTAATTTTTGGACAGTTAATGCATCCTAAATTAATCTCTCGATGATACGAATTTCAATCGTCTACAAGCATTTAAATGTCGGTGTCGGAACTTCTTAAGGAAACATTTTACATAAAAATATGAAGTACCTAGGGTACCATTATAGGCACTTAATCAGTCTTATAATTATCATTGAGATCGAAATCAACTTTAGCAACTTTATAACAAACTCGAACAACAAATTTGAGCAACAATATAAAAAAAGTGTGCTGCGCGCACATTTACACCGTATTTTAACGCTCTTTTAAAGTAGTCCGAAAAACTGTCAAAGTTACCCCTAATATCGATTCAACCCCGTTTTACGGTATGTGCTGCGCAGTCACACGGACCTATGAACTTGCATAAATTTACGAAGCAGAAGTGGCATCCGATGGTAGACGTTGAGTCGCTCACAACCGACTGAGAACAGCAAAATCCGGCGGTGTCAAAATTTCGCAGTGCTTATAAGTTAGTCCTGAGGAAGGCTAATGTTGAACGCAGCAATAGAGACGGAAAGTTCTCGCATGTAATCACCACTGGCCATTCTCGCGGTGAACGCATTGATACAGATTCATCTGTGATTTTTTTTTTTCAATTTTGCCAAACTCCAATGCCCTGGGGTTGTTACGTATCAGCTGAAAAAACTCTCGCTGTGTGTGGAAGTGATTATCGCAAATAAGCGAATGGGTAGGTGAAGGAGTGAGTAAAAAGCGAACGTTTTTCAGCTGCCGGCTTACGAAGGCGCGCACGGTATTGGCTCCGTGCAGAGTGTAGGGTGGGACTAATGAGATCGAACGAAGCGCCCGCAGTGGACAAAAATTGCAACAACCTCGGCTATTTATCTGTCAAATTTATGTCTGCATAGTACAAGATTCTTCTGATGAAATAAAAAATATTGTTTTAATAAAAATGGACCTCGACAGCTGCTGTGTAATGAATAGCAAAAATACCGGAAAGAATAGTAAATGCAAATTTTATCGATACCCCACAGCAAATTGGACGTTAGAACGACGCAACAAATGGATAGCTGCAGTTTTACCTCTAAAGAAGTAAGGCGTCAAAGAAATAGAGGTTTGCCTTATGATACGAGCTTGAATTATTAAATTTGGGTCATGTTTTTTTCCTTAACTCTTCTTCGTCCCTGACCGTGTTCAGCAGATACCAACAATTTTCTCTTAAATTGAGTTTGAGGATGGAAATTAACATCGTGGGTTATACTCTCGGAGCCGGTCTTTAAAATTATGCTCATTTCGGTTTGAAAAGAAAATGTTATATATTCTATTATACAATCGTGCAGCAACGATATATGTTTGTTAAATTTTAATAAAGGCAATTATGGGACATTCCACGCCATTTCACCTCGCCCGTGACCCCGACCATTTTCGGTTATCCTGATTTTTTTTGTTGTAAATTGTACCCCATGCAAAGAATATCCACATCAATTTTTAGATTTTTATCTCTTCTCTTTTAGGAGTCGACTTCCAAAAAATGTCGATTTTGGAAGTTTTGGAAAGGTTTAGTCGCTGATAACTCCTGAACTAATTGAGATACCTATCGGCAAATGTCACTATATCACTTTTTTCATTTTGGAGCATACTTTCGTTAAAAAATATGAAAAAATTATCAATTATCAATGTCAACGTTTTTTTTCTTCTTCTAACGTGACATTTTTTTTCAAAAGATGAATGTCTTTTTCCTATATTTTTCAAAAAATTCTCTAAAACAGAGAATTCTATGATTTTCAAGACTAGTCTCATCGGGGCCATTTTTTCTTCGATTTTTTTTCGAATTAATCATATTTTTTTAGAAGATTTTTATCATCTGAATCTCCAATAATGCTATTAACGAATTTGCGATTTCCAATTCAGCTTAGTCAGGCCTGAAACGGTTTATTTTTATTTTGTGCAAAATTTAACGAGAAAAACTATTTTGAGTAAAATATAATTTTTTTTTCGTTAAATTTAGCACAAATTGAAAATAAACCGTTTCAGGCCTGCCGAAGCCAAATTGGAAATCAGAAAATCATAAATAGCATTATTGGAGATTAAAAAGATAAAAATCTTCCAAAAAATATGATTAATTCGAGAGAAAAATAGAAGCATAAATAGACCCACGATGTGACGAGTCTTAAAAATCCTAGAATGGGTCACTCTATTTTAGACAATCTTTTGATAAAAGTTTTAAAAAAGGCAATTATCTTTCTAAAAAAATAGTTTTGACGCTCGAAGGCCAAAAAACCGATGACATTGAAAATTGATAATTTTTTATCTTTTTTAACCAAAGTATGCTTGAAAATGAAAAAAAAATTATATAGTGACATTCGTCGACATCTCAATTAGTTCAGGAGTTACCAGCGTTTAAACATTTCCAAAACTTCCGAAATCTACATTTTTTGGAAATTTACAACTCCTAAAAGAGAAGAGATAAAAATCTAAAAATTGGTGTGGATATTCCTTTCATGGGGTACAATTTTACAACAAAAAATCACGAAAACAAAAAATAGTCGGGGTCACGGGCTAAGTAAAATGGCGTGGAATTTCCCTCATATAGCTTTATTTTTCTCGTATCTATAGCAAAATTACGAGTAAACAAAAATACACATTTCAAGGAAGTTGTGCTTACTTTTTTACGCTTTACTGAAGAGAAACAACGCTTTCTGCCGTTTTGGCCACCAAAATTGATGCAATTGAGGTGCGATTGGAATGCAATTGAGGTGCGATTTTTATTTTTATAATTTATCACAATATTATCCCGTAGTAATCATACCTCGATACATACATACCATATAACTTTCATATAAATAATCCTAAAGTATTCGATAACCAGTGTTTCTTGGGGTAAAAATGTCCTCCTACTATGTTTCAAATGCGAAAAATAGTATTCATTTCATGAAAATTCGTAAAAATCAGACAAAAATGTACAGAGAGTCCCGAACGAGACATTTCAGGTGGTGCAAATTTGCACCTGTGTAGTTTTGCCACGGATTATAACCACCATCACAGAGCCTTTGACAGAGCCGACAAAATTACGCACGCAACAAGGCCCCAGTTCTGCGCACAGAACCAATAGCTATAGATGAAAAAAACGAGAAAATTCAACAAGACAGAATTTATATTTTGTTCGTGTATGGATATATGTGCACGTGGCCATATATACATTTACTAAGATCGCTGCTCCGCTGTTCTGGTTAGGAACTTTCGAAGGATATCGGAAGTTGGTCGGTTCTACAGTCGAGAGAGATATAACTTAGGATCGACTAATTTAAAAGTTGGCTGTTAGAGAGTCATTGGTTTGCTGGTCTTTTTCGATCTTCGGCCTTCTTTCCTAACTGTCCCATGGAAAAGCTCTCGAGTGGAGTGTCCAGCGTAGAACGCTTCGCAAATCACTTTCCTTCTTATTTTACCATTTTTTTGCCAACTATAAAAAAAAACAGCCACCGGATCGAATATCTTATCTTAATAACCTACGATATATCTCACCCTTAACCTCGAAAAGCCTTTATTATCCTCATTATGATAGCGCCTTCCTTGCGAGCGAGAGAGAACGCTGTATACACCTGAATTTTCGAGCAATTTTACGTTCACATGGATTATCGTGATTTAAGCTTCACGGAGAGGAGCTGCTTAACCGTGCTCTGTAATAACAACAATAATGACGATAATGTACAACGTCAACGAGAGATCCTTCAGCTGCAGGAATTCATCATCGCATATAACAAATGTAGACCGCGTAATATAAATCTCGTACGGGAAATTTGAGAACTCGTACATGAGGGATTTTGAAAATTTGTAGTGGTCCTTTTCATATACCCGTTCGAAACCGTGGCCTGCGAAAAAAAATGTAATTAAATCGGATCCACTAACGTGGCTTCGGAGGTAACGAAATTAATTAATTCCGTAAATATATATAATTTCGAAAGAATTTACGGTGCAAGCATAATCTTAATTGATGTGATCTAGAAGGGCGAGGACAATGTACAGATTGAAATGTTCTTGTTAATTATTCAGAATGAGGATTCGACAAATTTAATTCGATACGTAACTTCTCCGTTTAGGTACCCCGCAACCAAAAATCAGCTGGTACGTGAACGGAAAGTTCAGGAGCGAGGAATACGTCAAGAACGCTGGTGATGTCATCGAGAACAAGTGAGTTATTTCTGCTATAAGAGACCATAATGCTTAACGCGGTCCTCTAGTTTCTCGGCTGTTTTTTTTTACGGTTTTTTCAATTATTTTTTACGGGCAAAACATCGAAATAATCAATCTCATTGTTTTTGCATAATCTTTATTAACATTTAAATAAGCTTTACAAATTTTTTGAAGTCAAAATATATAATAGAATAAACGTTATAGTGGCCGACAGGAAGACATCAAGTAAAAGAGGTGCTTGACGGTGACCAAGATTGCGGCTGTTCTGCTTATCTGAAATCAAAAAACCAAACGGCATTTTAATCTTCATATTTAAGACTAGCGATTGAACTAGAGTGAATTCTAAATTACAAAAATTGACTTTTTTATACACTTTTGAAAATTACATTCTATTTTTTACTCATTTTTTCTTAAGTTTTTCACTCGTACAAAAAAAACTATGGAAGCAATCATGATAATCCTAGTTCAATCGCTGGCTTATAACATATTAAAGATGCTGTATAAATTTGAATAAGATCGGTACAGTAGTTGCTGAAATATCGTGGTCACCGTTTCGAAAAAAGGTGTTTCGAGAAAAACGCGTTTGAAAGTATACCTGCTCCGTATACCCGCTCCGTTCCAGAGCCGTAACTTGTGAACCACTTCGAATATCGAAAAATCCTTTGGCACACATTTTCTACACATGTTGTAGATGTGATTTATGAAAAAAAAATCGATTTTTCGACCCGAGAAACTAGAGCACCGCCTTAAAATAATTTTACAGTGTGGAGTTGCATGCAAGTGGTAGAATTGTTCAAAGAGAGGAGAGCTCATTCGAAAAAAAGCTGTAAATATTTGAACACGCAAAATGAATGCTTCTGATCCCTGTACAATCACCGGAAAGTCTCACAATTGCCGCAGTTTCGGTTCTATCAATGATTAACCAGGGTATTGATTAATTAATCAATTTTAATTCCCTCTATGTGCATTTTGGTTTGACAGTATTTCTTGTTGAATAGTAATAATGGGCGGAATAAAATCGTCTACCCTCGTCAATGTTGAATATAAATTTAGAAAAGCGCTCCATCCTCATATAAATTAATTGAAAACTGTCAAAACGTCCATCGGCCAGAAAGTTTTATGTTTAGCACGGCCCATTTCGTAAAACCATGCACACACAAAAATCGATCGCTCAGAGCAGCTTGCACTCGAATGATTGCATCAAATCTACTTTCTTCGTGTAATGACCATCCGTAATATTGGGGATCAAACTGCATTAATGGTGATATAAAATAATATAAGAAAAAGGTATCAATTTTTCGTTTCGATTGAATCCGCAAGGTTGGTGATGAGATCATTGACGAGGGCGGATCTGGGCACGAACTTCACATGCCAGGCAACCAACACGCATCTTGTCGAGCCGAAGAAATATTCAGTCACACTGGATCTTAATCGTGAGTAAAACAAAAAAACTACATCTTTTGTTTCCAGTTTACATGTAGTGCAGTCATGCTGTATATTGGAATCGGAAAAAATTAAAAGAAGGCTAGTTTTTTGACAGATGATTTTGTAGGTGCCACGGGTGCTAAATCCTAGTTTGCCTCAAAATCGGGGTACAGGGTTTTTAGGGGATGAAGGGGGGGATGGGGGTGGATTAATGCCAAAGTACAACCCCTACGAGGTCGCGGCGGGAGACAAAATGTTCAGAAAAATCCGGGCTTTATTTTTGTCTACAGCGCCGAAGTCGTGGAAGTTCATTTTGGTGGTAAAAAAATGGGGTGGAATTTTGAAAAATCAGTATTAATTCGATAACACTTTAGGAAAAATTCATACAACTTTTGTTCAAAGGGGAACGTTGTAGCCCTTGAAAAGATGCCTCGATCGAGTATTTTATCTTCTCTCTCCGACAATATCTTCACCCCAAAAACAATTATTGATATATAACAAAAAAATGTTTATTGAATAACTCAAAAGCAATCGATTTTGCGGGTATGGTTTAAATGTACGAAATGTAGAGAATCATTTTCTCCATATTTTCGTTTCTATGGACCACCCTTTAATTTTGCTTTTTCCAACCCCTCTCGGAGGTTGGAAATTCAAAATGAAATTGTGGGAAAACTATTGACCGAAAATAAAGAGATAAGACTTTGGCGCTGTAGACAAAAATATAGCTGAGGGTTCAAGCTACAAATTGTTCCACGGCGACGAATTCGTACGGTCAATAGTTTACCCAGAATTTCATTTTTTATTTTCAACCCCCGACAGGGGTTAGAAAAAGCAAAATTAAAGGGTAGTCCATAGCAACGGAAATATAGAGAAAATTAGTCTCTACGTGTCGTACGTTTAAACCATGCCCGAAAAATCGATTGTTTTTGAGTTATTCAATAAACAATTTTTTTTTTTGGTATTTCAACTTTTTTTGCGGGGGTGAATATATTATTGGAGAGTGATGATCAAATACTCGATCCATGCGTCTTTTCAAGGGCTACAACGTTCTCATTTGAACGAAAAGTGTACGTAATTATCGTAAAGCGTTATTGAATCAAAACTGATTTTTCAAAATTTCACCCCCAAAATGAACTACCAAGCCTTCGGCGCTGTGAACAAAACTAAAGCCCGGATTTTTCTGGACATTTTGTCTCGCGGCGCCGACCTCGTAGAGGTTGTAGTTTGGCATCAATCCACCCCCATCCACCTTCATCCCCTAAAAAAACCCCTGCACCCCGATTTTTAGGCAAAAGTGCCTAAAAATTGCCACACAGCACTACTGGCAGATGTAGATAAAACTTCAAGTCAACCAAACTGGGTAGTTATAGAAATATTCGAAATGTGAATATATAATCATTTTTTCTTTAAATGTTGAGCACAGTATCGAGACTCTGTTATATTTAGTGCTACACAATAGTAATGGGGTTGAAGTTTGCATCGTTGGAATTGAACGAAAATTCTTTTAAATTTCGTATTATCATTATTATCCAAAATCACATTTTGCGTGATCAATGTGATTTTCATAGCTTAAATAGTTTTTTTATTTCATAGAAAATAAAAAAGAAAAAAATTGGTAGCATTCTAACGATGCAAACTTCGACGTCATCAATTTTAATCTTAAGTGGTACGTACAAAAAGGTAAGAATTTTTTCTAAAAAATGGCATAAATTTTAATAGCTGCAAGAACGAAGACTCCGTTTGGTGTCGTAATACCTTGTTTTCGGATGCTTCAAATGCTGCACCTAATTCGTACCAGTATGGTGGTGCTTAATCGTGCCGGTATAATTCAA